>CAUYSK010012179.1:0-25030 GCA_963575035.1 Avahi laniger
ATGTGTACACAAAGAGTGCAATGCGCACCACGCAATAGGATGGACATATTTGAAACCTGGACTGAGGGGGGGAGGGGGGGCAAGGGCAACACACGTAACCTAAACATCTGTACCCCCATATTATGCTGAAATAAAAAAAAATTTAAAAAAAAATTTAAAAAAAAAATTAAAAAAAAAAAAAGTTATTCTAAAGTTATCCTCTTTACGGAATGTTCAAACATATACCGGTATCATGAAGATACACGACAGCCTGTTTCCTCACAGTCTTAACAAATGGATGCATCATCAACCTTAGAATTTTCCCAATGCTATGTATAAAAAAGTGGTATTTAAGAACTATTTGTTTAAATACTTTACTTTTAGATCCACTGAGTAGTTGGTCTATTTCTTTCTAACCATTTGTGATGAGTAGAAAACCTCTTCCCCAGTTTATCATTTGCCTTTTGACTTTATTTATGGGATTTGTTGCTCTATAGAAGTTTCTAATTCTTATGTGCTCAAAAGAATCAATCTTTTCTTTTAATCTCAGTTTTGAATTACAAAAAAAGTCTTTTCATTCCATGGCTATAAAAAAGTATCCTATGTTTTCTTTCAGCATTTTTATTGTTTCATTTACACGTGCTTCTTTAACTTTTGGAGATAAAAATATCCCAGGCCAATGCCATATGCCAGACCTAGTGCTAGGAGATGCATTGACAAGACAAGCAGGTAGCTGCTGTCATGGCATATAATGAGTATAAAATACAGCAGAGACGGAAGCCAATCATAACCCTGATTTAAATAAAGTGCAATGAAATTCATGAGAAATAAAGGTCAGGGTTTTATGGGAACATATAACCAGAGGGATTTAATCAAGTCTAGATGAGAGGAGAAAAGAAAGAAAGAAAGAAGGAAAGAAAGAAAGAAAGAGAGAGAGAAAGAGAGAGAGAAAGAGAGAGAGAGAGAGAGAGAGAAAGAGAGAAAGAGAGAAAGAAAGAAAGAAAGAAGGAAAGAAAGAAAGAAAGAAAGAAAGAAAGAAAGAAAGAAAGAAAGAAAGAAAGAAAGAAAGAAAGAAAGAAAGAAAGAAAGAAAGAAAGAAAGAAAGAAAGAAAGAAAGAAGAAAGAAAACCTCCACGGGAAAGTGATATTTAAGCAGAGGTAGGAAAACACATGACCTGTTATTAGCCAGTTGAGGGAGAGAAAAGGAGGAAGGAAGCAGGAAGAATGAGAATACTCCAGGAAGAGGTTCCTTTGTAGAAGTAGAATCTTACAAGTCAAGTATGAAATCTGGCCCCTTTTTTGAGAATAATGAGAAACCATCAGAAATAAATAAAAAACAAACTGAGGTGCAGATACAGATATTTGTTGAGTAGGTCTGGGGCAGAGAGTCACTGAAGTATAAAGCTGGTTTGCTCAGCAACACAATAGTCTCCCTAGAAACAAATTTTTTTTTATTTCAGCATAATATGGGGGTACAGATGTTTAGGTTACGTGTGTTGCCCTTGTCCCCCCTCCCCCCCTCAGTCCAAGTTTTTGTGTGACTTGTGGCAAATCTCTTGGATTTTACATTTTTTTTCTAAACCATTCTTGAGTCTTCCATTTAAAGTTTCTATGTCTTCTCACACTGCATTGGTTGTAGGTATAAACTTATAAGATTTGATTTGAAATAAACTGAGAAAATAATATCTCCAGTGAATATTTTCTATATGCTTTTACAACACACCTCATTTCAGCCTTGCCCATGTTACCTTTTTGGTGAATGAGAATCCACTTTTAGCTTCCACACTGAAAAGAAAGTAATTCTTTATATGTACTACAGGTAAAGAGTTACACATCCATTGTTACATACACAAAAGGATACAATCTGCACTGAAGGACACAGATTCTGCTGAATAAAAAGTGTTATACCAATGCTAAATAGCAGCTGGAAGTGTGCCTAGCTTACTGACAGAAAACAAATCTTTTCACATAAATTAGTTGATAAAAACTCAGTACAGAATAATATAGTTACACCAGGACATAATCAAACATGAATGCCTTTGACAGTATGGCCCCTGAAGCAATGGTGGAATTTCATTGTTGACCTGACCATATGAGATACATAGGAGAGAAACAAGCCTCATCAAACTTGTCCCCTTAGTCTAGGCACATTGCCTGAGTTATCCCAAGTCCTGGTGACTATGAATGGGATACTATTACTAAAATCTACATAGAGTGTGTTACATAAAAATATTGGTATAGCAAGATCAAAAGAGTTCCGTGAATGACCAGAGGTGATAGTATTAATACTACAACTAACTGAATGTACTTAATGTCACTGAACTATACATTTAAAAATGATTAAAATCATAGATTTCACATTATGTATATTTTACTATAATTTTCAATTAAAAAAATAGAAAAGCGAAATAAAATTTAAAAATTGTATTAAACGGTATAAAGTAGGTCATTCTAAACAAATCATTTTATTGCCCTCATAAAACTCTTTAAGAATTATATTTAGAGATCCAAGATAGGTATTGAGAATGCAGAAAAATATCAGTAAACCTCTACTATGAGGCATATTTCTGTTTGTATTTGCTTTATTTTGTGTTAGCATACTGCATTAGTTCAGGCTAAGCCTCTAATACTGATATTTGATGATAAAAACAGTGGCACATAGAAGGCATCTGAATGAATGGGTTTTTCTAGTTGAATTTAGCTTTTATTTAAATGAGAAAAATATCACAGTTATCAATACTACAGTCAATAACTTCATTAAGAAAATTTATTTACACAGTTAACCAATCTTGAGCTCTGCACATAGCGAAGAAGTTATATCTAATATGTTACCATGTACTGGCACAACAGTTTTTATTATAAAGTCATCCGTACTTTGAAAAAACATTGAGTACTTAGAGATATAAGGATTGTTGAAAAGTAATGTATTTCCACAATTACAGTTCATGTTTGTTTTCATATCATCTGAGATTCAGTTCATCTAAAGGAAGAGCTATTAACTCAAATCTTTGCCATGAACTCTGGAGGGTTAAAAATTAAACTTCGTTTTTTCCCACTGAGATAAGAATATATCCAGATGATTTATAAAAAATAAGTCACTTATTTTCAGAAAAAATAAACAGTGAAATTCCTTCTGTATCGTAGAAGAGATCAAAACTATTTACACATACACAAAAATTTCAAGCCAATATCTAAAATTCTTTGCCACAGTCTATGATTTTATGAGGCTTGAATATGATAAATGCTGATTTCTGGTTTCAATAATCTTTGAAAAGATGCGGTAATCCTGAAGCCCACACCACCAAGATGAACAGCGTCTCCTTAAGGATAGGAAATTGCCTCTATTGATTATTACACTGGTCTTTAGCTCTCCCTTTAAAAAAACATGTCATCCCAAATGAATTTATATCATTTAGCCATGCTCTATATGACCCAGTTTTGTGAAATTTTGAGAACTGATACTTTTCTCATTCCTAACTTCCTGCCACCTACTTTCATTCAAGCAGTGGCACAGTCTGTGGGCCAGTCCAACCTCTCGGGCCCTGTTTGGGAGGGAGCCCTTTGTGTTATCCACCCTACTGTCATGTCCTTCTTAAGAGAGGAAGCAGCGTGATTTGAGGTGAAGAGGAAAAGCTTTCCCACTCCCACTTGAAAACTAAAATTTGCTCCCATCTTTTTGTACTTTCTTAGTGATGATGGCTCACGTAAGTAGAAGCCTCAGGGCAATGTTGGGCTATTTACGGACTCTTAAGTTTTTGGCTAAATTAAAAGTCTCTGAAGAGTTCATTCTTATATCATACCATTTAATTAATTAGATGTTATCAGTTTCTTCATAATATAAGGGATATCCTCAAATATGTTACCCACGGACAGGGCCTTGAAGGTATATGACTAAATCCCAGTGCTAGAGAGGAGAATTTCCAAAGGCTTTAGGCTACCAAGGATGTCTTAATGCATCAAAGTAATTTCCATGTTTGTAAATCGATATTATATATATATATAAAATTTTTATTAAAAATAATATAAGATGGTATCAGTTGCCTTCAACTATGACTGAAGCAATCATTTTCTGAATGCAAACGCATTTAATCTGATCTTCCTCAACTCTCAGCACCTGCACACCATTTAGGGGGGCACTGCATACGCGTGTGTGCTGGGAGATGTTCTCCACGAATTAGTCATTGCTGTTTCTCTTCTAAGCAAAAGGCATCCACAGCTTTCTTCAAGGATGTTTGCAAAGCTGCTCTGGGGCAGGGAGCAGATTTGCTATGTATCAGAGAAACAAAGCTAGGTCTCCGTCCTCTCCTGGAGATATTCTAGGGAGATGTAGAAAATGTCTCCCTCTGCATCAGAGGGCAGATTGGTTTCCCAGCCAGGATAATACACATAATGTCTCTTTTTTAAGTGGAGAAGGAGCGAGTTTGTTTGAAGTCCCCCTATAAGTCAGGGCTTTCCAAGAGTTCCTCAGTCGTGACACAGACCCACGATGTGCATACTATCTACCTGGGTCCTCTGCAGCATTCCCACAGGGCCTGGGTGTAGAATTGATGTGAACGTGAAGCTCAAACTACCTGCTGTGCTATGAGTAATAAAGAGCCTAAATCATCTGGGCATGTTGTCTCCTCACTGGCTAAGTCTACGGAAGCCTGGCAAGAGCACCTAGCAGCTGCAATATTTGCTGCTTAGGACTTGCATGAATACTTGATAACGCAGACTTCAACTGTAGGTAGATGAAAAGAAATCAATGCAATGTTTAGCTACAAAAATAAAACCTACCCTTTAAAAATTACTAGTCACAATTGTTTCATATAATGATAGGGGTAAGTATTTTATTTATAACTATTTTAACCAACAAAGGTCTATTCAGGATTCATAGTGAAAGTGCGCTTTACCTGTCAGTTCCCACATCTTTTTATACTCTTTAATTCTCAAATCAGAAATTTAATCTCCCAATATAAATTACAATTTATATTGTAAACTGCAATTATTTCTGATACTGTGAAGGCCTTGAGAATATTCAGATTGAGCACGGGCTCAGAAATTCTGGGTGTTTTCTCAGAATTTCTCACTGAGGGCCATTTCTAGCACTCCTTCAGACGCAAAGTCAGTGAGCAAGGCACATTTAAAACTAGAAGGCTGAAAGTTTTTATTTTAGGAGAAAGGGCAGTATATGAAATCCAAATCTGATTCTGACTGCCAACAGCCCTGGAAATTATTTCTCCTTGCTTTTGCTATATTTAGCTGTGGTTTTTATGTATGTCTAGCTATATGTAAAAAATATTTTTTCAAAGGAAGAATTTTATAAGAGTATCAGTAGAGTATCAAATTTTTCACTACTGACTTTCATCTTCATATGAAACCCTGACACCACATCTGCATGATAAAAAATCTTTCTCCTTCATTCCTCGGTAGGTTCAGACTTCTTAGGACAGGGGATACATTACTGAGATAGTTACTTGCACATGTCCCTTGAAATCATAGAACTATTAATATTTTTTTGTGTTTTTAGTATCCATAAGCAATTGTTTTTATTGTTCTCATTTCAAACACTTGGGAAATTGTCTTTTCCCTCAATGATCAGCCAATGTCAGGATAGATAAGCAGAGTTGTATAGATTCCCTTTGTGTAATGAAAAAAATGACATTGGCTGGTGGCGACTGGATCATAATAATAATTTTCAATATTTCCTTTGATATGTAATGTAATCAAGATGCAGAGTATGGATTGAAATTCAGTGCAAAATCCTTTTAATTAAAATAAATATGTCCTTTCTTAATCTTCATACAGCTAGGGCTAAATCACCATTGTATACTTCTCCCTCATGCTGTGTTTGCACAAATGCCAAGAGTGGATTCATACTCTGCACATTAATTGATTAATCCAGCTATAAAATTAAGTATCTGTTAGAATACATATTGGAAAGTAATTGCTTTTCCATAACATATGTCATTAATTTAGTGTGGCATTGAGCATTGTTATTTAACAAAGAAATGTTGCCAATAATTTATTCTGCTTTGTCTTTGAATATAATATTTATAATTATCTTTGCAATTGTTTCTACGAATTTCTTGGAAATAGTATTATTTATTCTTCTTTCTGCTTGGAGAAATGCAGTTTTGAAAGATGACTCTAAAGTTTTGTCCCTTCTCTGCATACAATTACAGAATTAAGTTTGTGTTGGGAAATATGATTTTGCACTTGTTCTGAAAATCACTATTTGGCAAAGTTTTAATAATAGATAATATGTTACAAATTTGAGGCGAATGAAGCGTCAGAGTCCAACGTAGTCTACTTTTCTCATAGTCATTATTATACTTCTTATTTGCCCCAGTTTTAAATAGGTTTCTTTGAAATCACTATAATCACACTTGCTGATAAACATATATTCACATTCCATATTTTTACTCAAGTCCTGTTCAGAATGAATATTTAGCATATTACATATGTCGTAACATTGTGTTTCTATTCTTATCATTTTTTTATTTTTTTAATTTCAAAATATTAAAGGGGTACAAATGTTTTAGGTTACATGGATCATTTTTGTAATGCTTGAGTCCTGGCTATAGGTGTGCCCATCACCCAAATAGTGTTCATAGTACCCATTAGGTTGGTTTATTCCCCTCCTCTCCTGCCCCTCCCCCCAGTTGATTTCTACTGAGTTTTACTTCCCTCTGTGTACATGTGTGCTCATTGGTTAGTTCCAATTTAATAGTGAGTACATGTGGTATTTATTTTTCTATTTTTATAATACTTCATTTAAGAGATGGTCTCCAGTTCCATCCAGATTGTTATAAAAGGTATTAATTCATCTTTTCTATGGCTGAGTAGTACTCTATGGTATACATGTGCCACATTTTAGTAATTCACTCATGAATTAATGGGCATTTGGGTTGATTCCACATCTTTATAACTGTGAATTGTGCTGAGGGTTCCTTTTGATAAAATTACTTCTTTTCCTGAAATGCTAGATGAAATTGCTAGATCAAATGGTATATCTACTTTTAGTCTTTCCAGGAATCTCCATAATGTTTTCCATAGAAGTTGTACTAATTTGCAGTCCCGTCAACAGTATATAAGTGTTCCTTTCTCTCTGCATTCACTATCTTATCATTATAATTATGACCTAGGAATTGCTTTGGGGACCTTAATTTATTTGGAGAAACTGGTAATAGAGCACAACCCAATGGTAAAACATTAAAAATAAAAATTTAATAAACCAAATAAAAACAAGCCAATAATGAGAAAACTCTCAAGAACAATTTTACCCCATTAAGTAAATATCAGGGAGAAAACTGATATAGCATAGTTATTACTAAAAACATAACAGAATTTCTATAAAGATTATTTTAATTTGTGAATTGCTAAGTATAGGATTATATTTATTCATATGTTTCTCTATGAGTACTTAATGCCTATTAGCAGTGATTTGTGGACTGTATTTTAAAACATACTCTTTTTGATTCATAATTGCTTTACTTTTACCTTAGGATTTGTTATTTACTTATATAATTTAGTGAAATTTAACTTTTAAAGCCAGTGGCTGAATAATTAATTACATTCAGCCTCGAAGTAAATATTATCATGGAAATCCTGCTATCATGAGTTCTCAAGAAAGAGTCAATCATTCATGTAGCCAATACCAGAAAAATAAGGAATTAGCTACTTATGGCCTACTTATTTATATCATTCAACAAATACTAATTGAGCCCTTTTAGACAGAGCAGAATAATGTGGGTTCCACTTGTTCAAATGTTTCAAGTCGCAAGCTACATGTTATAATCCTGGAAATTACAAGAAAGAACTAAAGCCATTTCAGTTACTCTCAAAGCAGCTGGGGTCCCTTCTTTAGTAATACTAGATTCCTTTCCCTGGAAAAGCATAAAAGATAATAAAATAATAAATTATAAAATTTTAAAACATGAAACATTTAATAAATTTGTTAGAGGTATATTCAAGGTAAGCATATTAAAAGTTCCTCTTCCCCTCAAGAAATTACTCAGAACACTAGCCCATATTAGGGACATGTAGCTGCTATGGCAATGAACTTTATCTTCCAGTAGGCACTTTGGGAAAGAAGTATTTCTTATGAAAATTTCTAGACAAAATTTAGTTTCTGAGAATGGTAGAGAAGAGATACCTCTTTTATTTGCTTTTGCTCAATAGAGTAAATGGAATTCACTTCATTTATCAAAGTGACTCCTAGTTGCCTAAGCGTTGGCAATCTAATAGATGCTCTATGAGGGTGGTTACCTTGTCTGCTTATTATTTCATCTTTGGTAATAATAATTATTGTCAGGTAATAAACATTTAAAAATGAATTGGTTAAATGAACAAATATTGTCAGAAATCATCCATCACCTGTCAAGTAGAATCCTACAAAGATCTGTAACATTCAGGCCATCTGTCCAATGCTTGTCAGATAATCTCCATAGAGTCTTGTAATAAGCAAGCTGTCTCCAAGAAGCAACTGAGTTTATTAACTTACCCTGAGGAATTTCATTTCTATGGTTTGCAGTTCTTAATAAGTGGCTTTAGTTGTCTAAAGCTTTTAGCACACACTAGACTAAAACCCGTTTTAAAGGTCCTGATGACTATGGTTCATGATTAGCAAGGATGAGCTAGTTATCTCACAAATGGGTTAGGAATCATCACCTAATTAAAAATATCACGAAACTGAGGTAGAGACACAATAAGGCATAACTCTTACAGTGCATTATAGTGAATTATAAATGGAATTGTTTGTCTTCATAACCACATCACGCACAAGTCTGCTTCTTCCTTTGTGAAAAGAAAAAAGGGTAAGAAGCATAATTTTAGTTTCAATTGTGTGAATTTTTTACCTGTTTCTGCCTATATTGCCAACAAAGTATTAAACTTTAATGCCACAGCGGTATTCTAATTTCCAAAATTACTTTCAGAAACAGATTAAGGGCACTGCAGGTGGGAAGTACATTACGACTTCACTGGGAACACAGTGTGAGAATGAACAACCACGATGGACAAACAAATCTAGCTGATGGAAAACATCCCCTTCACATTTCTTAGCATTGTAGTATGAAATAAAATGTAATTAAATTTTTTAAAAACTATTTTCATTTCAATGTTTAATTATCTTGTGTCTGTCAAAATCTTGCAGTTAATTAAGTTTTCATACTCACAGTCTACATCACTTAATTGTATGTTGTCATTCTATAATAAAATTTAGTAGGATAATTCTAATATCAAAATGCTAAGGTCAAGTTCTATGATGCACTTAATGGATTTTCAAAGGAAGGGAGAAAAGCATGGTTTTAACCATTTGATAGCAAAGAAAAAATTCAAAAATTTAATATTTCAGAATTCTAAAATAAAAGATATTATACTAATCTCTAATGCACCATTGTACACCCTTAGAAACTTTGGTTAGTATGAAAAATAAAAGTATTTTTGTTATAGTCATTCATTAATTCTAAGTTCTTTGAGGGCATAATTTGTTCTTTACTAATCTTTGTATTCTCCCTACAATACCTAGTGAATTGTTTTTGTGTATGTGTAACAAGCACTCATATGTTTATTGAATGAAGAAGAAAAAAATGATTTTCCAAATATAATTCTAAATGTAAAGTCTCAGTATTCTTATGCTACTATAAAGAAAACAATGAAGAATTAAAAAGCAAAAATGGACTTTTTTATATTAATGAAAAGTATGATATATTTGGATATTAGAAATACCTTAAACAAAGTTATAGGGTAAAATATAATAAAACTAAGTAAGATATATACTTCAAGATCTATAACATCTTTTTATCCCAATAATTTCCCTTACAAATGGAAAGAAAAAAGTCATTATCCTGTTGTACATTACAAAGGACTCTGGGTTACAATGTCTACCCTCATTCTGGCACTGTAAGTCTCTGGCCTGTGCTTGGAATATAGAATTCAACCCCTCATGGTCTCATTTTCATAATTTATAAAATGAGATAATTTCAGAACTAAAACATACATGAAATATTATCCAGACCAACAATACAGTTCTACAAATATAGGCCAGTGACACTTCAAATATGGCCCCTAGCTCATTGGTCACCTCATCAGAATTAATCTAAAATTATGAATATTTTTTGAGTTTTTATTGAAATTCTACAGACTTTAATTTTTACACATCATGTAAATTAAGTGAGTTATTAGGGACTAATAAAATCTGGTAATAATAACTAAAACTAGTTTATTACTAGAATGTATTAAATCTCCAAACCTATGTCAAAAACAAAGACATGAATTGATGCTGAAAATTCAACATAAATATGGTTGAAAATGCTGCAATTTTCCAGCAATCAATGCATTGACGAGTACCTTGAGTGATAAAAATATCATTCATGATGCCTTGGGTTAGATCACGGTGTTCAATTACTGGTATTTACAATTTTTTAATTATAAATTACTATTCGTTTTGCTGCTATCATTTGACTTGATGGTCTGGTTGTACCTTTTAGTGTACAATGATGGTTATTTGTCCAAATGCATATTTGTTTAGTTCTTAAATTAAAAAATCTTATAGTCTCTGAGGTTCACATATGTATTTTCCACAGTGTTTTTTAAAAAACAGATATATTGCATATGTTGAACCATCCCTGCATCTCTGAATTCATTATTAAAACTCATGACAAGTCCTCTGCAGTGGCCCAGAAGTAACTCACAGTGGTTTTTTTTAAGTAACAATAGATCAATTGAGAAGAATTGTGAGACAGAGTTTCTTAGATACATGTTATGCCTTTAGTGGGTTTCTGGTACACACTGGTACTGTGAAAATAATGGCAGCTTTGGCTCTCTCATATGATTATTCACAAGTTACATTTGCTCAATACTTTTTTTTTCTGGTGATCATCCCCTAAGCAGGAAACATCATAAATTGCGTGTGATTTCAGGTTCCACACATAAAAGCCACTTCTCAAATTCTGGGAACAACTAGTACATCCTCATTTAAGATGCACTTACAAGGTTCCCCCATCAGACCATTAATTTTCATTCAAATCAGATAATTTTAAAAAATGTTTAATAAAATCCTTCCCTGTACAAAGGTATTGATGGTTATTAATGTATAATTCTTCTCCTCAAGAAGGAATTTATTTCTCATTCAAATGAATAGGTCTAAATGTGTGGGGAAATAAAAGCCCATTCTCAATGCCAGATTTCAATAAATAAATAAATTTACAAGAGAAAACAAGACTGAACACTAAGTGATCACTCTATGTGGTAAGAACTGTGACTTCAGAGACAAGACGCAGTGAGCCGGATGGAGCCAGGACGTCTCCGTGGGCAATGTGACAGGACCACGCCTTAGAGCGTGGCGAAGTCTGCAGCATGGGAAAGACGTGGGGAACGCAAACCTTCAGTGTCTTATTATTGCGATGAAACAAGCCTGCTGAACCAGGTGCGGTGTTCGTGGTAATTATCATTTTTAACTATGAGCACTAAAAAGTTGCTTTTTTATTCTTTTAACTATCACTCCTTTCGTTACCAAGAGATGTTAGAATCTTGTGTTTACAAAATGCTTCATGCAGTGTCTATTCTGGTAGTCATGTTAAACAACCACAACTACTTATGGCCACACCCAAAAACCTGCTTCCAAGAAAAAGTACAAAAGTACAGTTTCCTGGTATGAAAACTCTCCTGTGTCCAGTAAATCCTGGTGCCCCCTCCCCCAAAATAAAGACAAAAATCCACAAACAGTTCCATCATATAAAAGGATGACTGGAAGGGGCTTTTTATATTTCTACTTAATGGAATAGTTATCTTAAGTGTGTGTTGTCAGCCATTCGCTATTATTATAAATTGTTTCGGAGAAAAAATGCTCTCATTTACAGTACAGGTGTTCTTGAAAAAGCACATCTGGATTTAAAATCAAAAGGTGTTAAAAAGCTTTATCAAACAACGGAGCATCCAGTCAGCTAAAATTAGTAGTGCCAGGCTGCTCTGATAAAACGCCCCAGGAAGCTTTGAGCAGAGAGTGTGGAGAAAGCAGTTTCCCTGATCTTCAGAGCAGCGCTATTTGGACATAAAAGGCACCCTCCTCGTAGTGGAAATGCACGTCAGGTCCACAGACCTGTCCTGACCAGCAGCCAGGTGGGAGGCAGCCGCCCGTCCGGGAAGGTTTCATGGACATGCAGGGGCAGAGGGAATCTCCCCCATCCATTTTGCAGGTTCCATAATTTGACCCCATGAAATAAACTGACAATAGGCGGAGAAACAGGAGAAAAGGCAAACAAATGCATTAGCGCACATGTGTGGGGGCCACACGGTCCTGGGACTCACAGAAAGGGACTCGGGCCTGGCACTCTTGCAGGGAGGAGGCCACAGGTCACGGGAGGATGAGGGGAGGAAATACGTGGAGAGCAAAGGCTGTCTTGTCCTGCAGATAGTCTTGCAGGCCGCGGTGGTGAGGGTTTCTCTGTTAGACTTACTGTCCTCCTCCTGTGGGTTCCTGTCTCCTAGATCCAGGTGAGAGGACCTCATGGAAAGCCTCTTCCTGCATCCCCTGTTTGCTTCACTAATGTATTGATAGATAGGTACAAATTTCTTTTTCAAAATGATAGCTTTCCAAAGCTATTCCTGTCTGCAGCTTCTCTGAATAACCAACTTGAGGTAGGCAAAAGAAGCCTATTTTGGGGTGGCGCAGTTTGGTTTCCCACAGATACGATAGCAAGAAGGTATTTTCTGACCTAGAATTTTTTTTAATCCTTAGGACCATCAGTCAGGGGTGAAAATGAGAATAAAGAGTAAATTTCAGTGAGCACTCCTGCTGTACGTTATTTGGCACTTACAGGATGACTGGCGTGGGGCGAGTACTGTTCTCACATTAGTATGATTTCCACCCAGAGTTCTTGAAACCGCTCTTTCCAGCCTGACATGCTGCCTTCACCACCTCAAAATAAGTCAAACAAAACAAAGGAGAACAATGCGAAGTACAAACATTATACAAGATCCTAGCCTCGGGCTTCCTTGCAGACTCGCCCAGCTTGTGCATGGAGCAGTGGGCCTTTGGAGACCAGCTCGTGGACTTACTCCAGTTAGTTTAATACGAGAATTAGGAACTTCTTTTTCTCTCTCCTTCAACGTCTCCTTCACTAATAATGTCTACATTATCAGTCAAAGAGAGTTACTCATCACACATGTTTTAGACATGTCTTTTATCTCCCATCCTTATTCATGGTCTCAATTTGACATGCTGATTCTACTACTCTTTTCTCCATGTTGTTTTTTTTAAAAAAAAATCCTTTCCCCATTATTTCTTATAAAGAGATCTAGATTTCATTTGATTTTAGAGCAAGTTCTGCTACTGAAACATTTGATTTAACCCAACTCGTACATGAAAAGCTGTATTTGTAATAAAGCAAGACTCACGATGAACTCTGTACAATAGAGACATCATATTTTTATTTAAGCTGATAGACATTAGTCATGGCAGAATGCAGGGTTCATTTTCACTTTATAGATGTTTTCTTAACATTTTTGTGAATGAATATGAGAATTAAGATGGAATATAATACCTTGGAAATAAAATCAGGCTGAGGTTAACAAGAGCGCATTCTTCTTAGTTTCTTGGTTTCAGCTATAACGTTTGAGGTAAGCTGGAATTTTAACATTGGCTTGTCTCATACTGCTGTTATTGCAAAACCGCACCAGTGATATTTCTATTTACAGAAGAAGGTATGGGGCTCTTAATGCACTTATCAGACAGTAACTAGGTAAGAAATTTCTATTCTTTTATCAACAGGATTTATTCTACATTGGTGATTTTCTGCTTTAAATAATATATCACATAAAAGATTATTTTATTTGGACACTTGCAATTTTGATTTCACACACATACACATACGTATATACATGCATATACGTATAATATGTAATAAGATATTCAATTAAAGTTTTTGAGAAACTAAGGTACAAAGATAAAATTCCAGACTAATTACAAACATTCCAAAATATATGGGAGAACAAAGTCTTACAAATCCAAAAGGAAGACTTTTGATAGGATCTCTATGGGAAGAGGTGCTTTCTTCCTACAAATTAAATCCAGAGAGAGAGAAGCTTCAGCAGCATCATACAGGGAGGCTTTTTGTGACCTGTACAGCTAAGAGATGGGGTGACCCCCTGCCTGACCTGTCCAGGAACTCTAGAGACGAAGAACAGGGAAAACCTGGGTATGGGACACAGAGCAGGACATTTGCTGCACTAGGTCAGGCAGGGCAAAGAATACGTGTCCTGTGGACTGTCCTAGGTGCCCTCAGAAAGCACTGCTGGAGAAGGGACACTGTCTCAGCAAGAGCTACAGGTGAACTTCAAGATCCCCATAATCTGAACACAGACAAGCCCAGCTAGAAGAGGAGGCACTCCGTGGGATCAGAAGACTGCAAGCAAGAGCCTCAGAGAGCAGACATACTGCAGGTCCTTGGATAATGTTTCATCAACATCATTTTGTTATAACTGACAAGAAAAACAATCTGTTTCCCTAGATATCATTTCTAGTATAGTCACAGTTTCCAGGAACTTGTCAACAGTGTTAATTGAGAACTTATGTACATGGATTTAGTTTTGGTTCTCTGTTCTATTCCATTGGTCTATGTGTCTGTTTTGATGCTGGTACCATGTTTTTTTGGTTACTATAGCTTTGTAGTATATTTTGAAGTCAGGTAGTGTGATTTCTCCAGAAGCTTTGTTCTTTTTGCTCAAAATTGCTTTGATTATTCAGGATCTTTTGTGCTTCCATAAAAATTTTAGGATTTCTTTTTTATTTCTGTGAAGAATGTCATTGGTACTTTGATAGGATTGTATTGAATTACAGATTGTTTTGGGTAGTATAAATATGTTAACAATATTTATTCTTCCAATCTATAAACATGAGGAATCTTTACATTTTTTCTGTGTTCTTTTCAATTTCTTTTACTGATGTTTTATAGTTTTCATTGTAAAGATTTTTCAATCTCTTTTTAGAATTTATTCCTAGGTGTCTTTTTTTGTTGTTACTATTATAAATGAGATTGTTTTCAGAATTTCTTTTTCAGATAGGTCACTGTTAGCATATAGAAACATTATTGATTTTTGTATGTTTATTTTGTATCCTGCAACTTTGCTGAATTTATTAGTTCTAAGAGATTTTTGGTGGAGTCTTAGGGTTTTCTATATATAAGATCATGCCATCTGCAAACAGGAACAATTTGACTTTCTCCTCTTCAACCTGGATGGCCTTTGTGTCATTCTCTTACCTCACTGCTCTTGCTAGGACTTGCAGTACTATGTTGAATAAGATTGATGAAAGTGGGCATCCTTGTCTTGTTTCATTTCTTAAAGGGAAAGCTTTCAACCTTCCCCCATTCAGTATGATGTTGGCTGTGGATCTGACATACATGGTCCTTAATGTGTTGAGGTATGTTTCTTCTAAACCTAATTTATTGAGAGTTTTTAATCATCAAGGGATGTTTAATTTCATCAAATGCTTTTCCTATGTCTATTGAGATAATACGGTTTTTGTTCTTTATTTTCTTGATGTGATGTATCATGTTTATTGATCTGTGTACTTTGAACCACCCTTGCATCCCTGGTATTAATCCCACTTGGTCATGGTGTATAATAATTTGGATGTGCTGTTGGATTCAGTTTCCTAGTATTTTATTTAGGATTTTTGCATCCATATTCTTTAGGGGTATTGGTCTACAGTTTTCTTTTTTGTTTGTTTGTTTTTGTTGTGTCTTTGTCTGGTTTTGGTATCAGGGTAATGGTGGCTTCATCAAATGAGTTTGGAAGTATTCCCTTTTCTTTAATTTTCTGAAATAGTTTGAGAAGAATTCCTATAACTTCTTCTTTAAATGTTTGCTGGAATTCAGCATCGAGGCTATCAAGTGCTGGGCTTTTCTTTGATGGAAGACTTTTTACTGATCCAATCTTGGTCTGTTCAGGTTTTCTGTTTCTTCATGGTTAAATCTTGGTAGATTGTATGTGTCTGGAAATATATCTGTTTTCTCTAAATTTTCTAATTTGGGGGCATATATTCATTTGTAATAGTCTCTAATGTTCTTTTGTATTTCTGTGATATCAGTTGTAATGTTTTCCTTTTCATTTCTGATTTTATTTTTTTGAGTTTTCTCTCTTTTTTTAGTCTAGCTAATGGTTTATCAATTTGGTTTGACTTTTCAGAAACCAACTTTTTGTTTTGTTGATCTTTTGTGGTTTTTTCTTTCTTTTTTTTGTCTTTTTTTTGTTTATGTCTGCTCTGATTTTTATTTTTGTTTTTCTTCTACTAATTTGAGGTTTGGTTTGTTCTTGCTTTTTTAATTCTTTGAGGTGCATAATGGGGTTGTTTGTTTGAAATCTATCTGCTTATGTGATGTAGGTGACTTACGGTTATAAACTTTCCATTAGTATTACTTTTTATGTATCCAAAACGTTTTGGTAATACTGTGCTTATATTTTCACTCATTACAAGAAAATTTTTAATTTCCTTTTACATTTCTTTATTGATCAATTGGTCATTTAGGAGCATGCTGTTGAATTTCCATGTACGTGCACATTTTCCAAAGTTCCTTTTGTTATTGATTTCTAGTTTTATTTCATTGTAGTCAGAAAAGATCTTTGATGTGATTTTGATTTTTTAAAATATGTTGAGACTTGCTTTGTGGCTTAACATGTGATCCATCATGAAGAATGTTCCATGTGCTGATGAGAAAAATGTGTATTCTGCAACTATTGGATGAAACATTCTATAAATATCTGTCAGGTCCATTTGGTCTATAGTGCAGTTTAAATTCAATGTTTCTTTGTTGATTTCTGTCTAGATGATCTGTCTAATGCTGAGAGTGGAGTGTTCAAGTTTCCAACTATTATTTTGGAGGGTTCTGTCTCTCCTTTTAGTTCTAATACCATTTCCTTTATATATCTGAGTGCTCCTGTGTTGGGAGCATATGTATTTACACTTGTAATATTCTCTTGCTGATTTTATCTCTTTATCATTAGATAATGATCTTTTTGTTTTGTTCTACAATTTTTAAGTTAAAGTCAATGTTATCTGATATAAATATTGCTACTCCTGCTCATTTCAGGGTTCTGTTTGCATGGAATATCTTTTTTTATTTTTTCACTTTTGGTTTATGTGTGTCTTTAGAGTTGAAGTGAGTTTCTTTTAATCAGCATATAGTTTAATAACATTTTTTAATCCATTCAGTGAGTTGGTATCTTTTAATTTGGAATTTAATCTATTTACATTCAAAGTTATTATCGATAGTCGAAGACTTATTCCTGTCATTTTGTTATTTGTTTTCTGATTGTTTGTATATCATTTGTTTCTTTCTTCCTCTTCTATTGTTTATCTTTGCAATTTGGTGATTTTCTATAGTGTTAGGGCTTTATTCTGTTCTCTTTCTCATTTGTGTATCTGCTTTGCCAGCAAGTTTTATAAATACACATGTTTTAACAATGGTAGTTATCATCCTTCACTTCCAGATATTGGACTCCCCTAAGCATTTCTTATAAGGCTGCTCTAGTGGTGAGAATCCCCTCAGTTTCTGCCTGCCTAAAAAAAAATGCTTTATTTTCTCCTTCATTTTTGAAGCATAACTTTTATGGATATAGTATTCTTGTTCAGCAGCTTTTTTCTTTCAGGACTTTGAATATATCATCCCATCTTCTGGTCTGTCTAGGTTTCTGCTGGGAAATCTGCTGTTAGTTTGATGGAGATTCCCTTATGTGTGACTTGATGCTTTTCTCTTGGTGCTCTTAGAATTCCCTCTTTGACTTTTGACAGTTCATAACGTGCCTAGGAGAGAGCCTTTTCGGTTTGAGTCTATCTGGAAACTTTTGGGTCTCTTAGATCTGGATGCCCATATCTTTTCCAAGCCTTGGGACATTTTTGGCCATTATTTTACTAAATAGATTTTCTATGCTTTTTCCCATCTCTTCTCCTTCTGTAAATCCTATAATGTAAACATTTATGTGTTTGCTGGCGTCCCATAAGTCCCATAGGCTTTCTTCAATTTTTTCATTTTTTTTTTTTTGGTTGACTGAGATATTTCAAAAGTTCTGTCCTTAAGTTCAGAAACTCCTCTGCTTGATCTAGTCTGTTGTTGAAGCTCTCAGTTTTATTTTTTATTTCTTTCATTAAATTCTTCAGCTTTAAGATTTGTTTCGTTCTTTTTTATGGTATCTATTCTTTATTAAATTTCTCACCCAGATCATGAAATGTTTTCCTGATTTTATTGAATTGTCTATCTATATTCTGTTATATTTCACTAAGTTTCCTTAAGATCATTATTTTGAATTTATTTTGTGGCAATTTATACATTTTCTTTTTTTTGGAGGGGGTCTGTTACCAAAGGATTATTGTGTTCCTTTGTGATGTTATGTTTCCTTGCTTTTCATGCTTCTTGTATTCCTACATTGATATCTGTGCAACTGGTACAACAATCACCTCTTCCCATTTTATGGAGTGGTTTTATAGGGAAAGACTTTTCTGTAGGTATATCTTACAGTGTCAGTTAGGTAGGGTGTTTTTGAATTGGTTCTGGCTAGGCACAGCAGTGTCGGCTCCATGGGATTTCTTCGGCTGTAATCAATGTCAGTGGTATCTGTGAGTACATCAGCGGCCTAGACTGAGGGTGTTTCTGGAGGCAGTAGAGAAGCATTTCTGGGGGCAAGGGCCACCAGGCAAGCCTGTTCTCAAGCCCTGGGGGAGTGTGTGCTAGGCACACACTGCCAGTTGAAGGGGCAAAATCACTGGCAAGTCAAATACATTCAAATGAATAGTTTGAGACATAAATTGTTTCTATAATACTTATTCAACTTACTATTTATATTGGAGAGAGAAAAAGAGTAGGAGAGAGAGAGCTTCTTTAAGTCATTCTTGGTAAAAGTAACTTAGGATAACATTTGATTTATTAAAAGGCAACCATGGATTTATTCCTTCATCATTTAACAGATATTTATTAAGTGCTTCCTATGGACCAGATACTGAGCTAGATATAGTGGCAGACAAGAGCTAGGTGTCCTGTACACTCATTGAGCATATTTTCTTTAGGGGAGAAATAGACAACAAACAGTCAATACATATGAATACATTCATGAATACATAAATGATATTAAATGATGATAAAAGCTGGGTTAATATTAAAATTCATATCACATTTATTTTAAAACTTTGAATGTTAACATTTTAATAGTACATTTTAAAATAAATATGATATGGATTTTAATATTAATCCAGCTTTTATCATTTAATATTATAAATATTAACATTCAAAGTTCATAGTGATTCTATAAAAAGAATTTTATAAGAATTATTTTTTAAAATATGACATGTTACTGATTGAATCTTAATAAGAAATATATTAACAATTATTTATTTAAAGTCATAAAATGGTAACCATCCTACCTCCCACATATATATAGCCTTTAGCTTCAGAAAATGTGTTACCAAAATGACTCTCTTAATAAGACTAAGGTTTATCCTTATTTTATATTTATTTCCGAGTTATTACTATCTATACGAAAGAACTCAGGCCACTGATGAGATCCTATGTTTTTTTAGTCTGAACTGAAATGGTTAAACCTAGGAGATCCCAGGTATGTTCAGGAAATGCTTTACCGCCAGGACGCCATGCAGTTTAGTAACATATTTAGTCATCAGTCAAATGCTTGATGAATTATCCAAATTTAATGTAAGTTTACCTTAAGACTACAGGTCTGCTAAGCTCAGCCCCAGTGAGGAAAAAATTTACTAAACTCTTATATAATCTTTTTAATCATTTTCCAGTTTCCAAATAAATGATTGACACTACTTATGTGTAAAGTTTATTTAGACTGTTTAAGGCAGTGATTCTCAGAGTTGGCTGCAGTGGTCCCACCCCCCGAGATTCTAATTACTGAATCTGGCAGTGCTAATTTCATGCAGCCAAGGTCAAAAACCATTTGTGTGAAAAGAAACTTCATGATAATTTCACCTCTTCCTCAGACAAATTAAATGCCTTGGGAATTAAAGCCAAGCTCTTTCTTTTCTCTAGAATTTTGTAAGTTCTATAGCCAATATTTACACTAAAAGTTACGTGCAATAAATTTTATTTATTTTTGCCAAAATTGGTCATGTGATTAGGCTCAATCAGATTTTTTTTTTTTTTTGACAAGAGTCTCAATCTGTTGCCCTGGATAGAATGCAAAGACATCATCATAGCACACTGCAGCCTCAAACTTCTGGGCTCAAGGGATCCTCCTGCCTCAGCCTCCTGAGTAGCTGGGACTATAGGCACGTGCCACCACACCTGGATAGTTTTTCTATTTTTGGTAGAGACGGGGTCTCCCTCTTGCTCAGGCTGGTCTCGAAGTCCTGAGCTCAAGCGATCCTCCCACCTCGGCTTCCCAGAGTGCTGGGATTACAGGCATGGGCCACCATGCCCAGCCTTAATCAGACTTTAAGCATTAGTATATCTACTTTATCTCATCTATCTTAGCTATTTCATACTTAGGATTTCTAGAACTGGACCATAGGACCTGATAACTGGGTGAACTCTGTTTTCCTCTGACCTGCTCCAGAAATTTTTTTAAAAATCTTAATTGAATTGTACTTTAAAACTCATTCTATCTAGATACAAATTATCACTTTAATTTTTCGAACAACTTCTAGCTTTGGGGTGAGCTGTTGCTACCCAAAGATTTCCTGAAGTTAGGGGAGATATAAGATATATCACCAGGCCATTCCTACAGAGTAAACCTAAAGAATCGACTTGACTTATATAGCTTTTTAAATTATTATTATTCCAAAAAACAGTATTTACCAAATAGTATTTTCCCATAGAGCATTAAAAAATCAGAAAGAGGATAAAGTCTCCTTACCCACATCCTGCAGCTGGAAGAGTCTTCTCAGTTAATCAACTTGGGTCATTGCTGCTGTGATTCAGTTTCTAGAACACTCCTGACTCACAGCCCAGTATAGCCACCCTAGACCAACAGATACCATTTCATGTGCTGTTGCTGTCACACTGGAAACAGCCCCCAGAGCTGCTTCAGACACCTTAACCTGGGAGAAGAGAAAGGGCTGGACCCCTTGGATGCTTTCTTCTCCTGCAGGTCCTTGGCTAGCAAGGATGCCCTGTTGTTGCAGCTTCAGCTGACATTCCCCGTCACCCTTTCCTGACTGTACTTCTAGCCCAGATGATTTAGAAGAAAAACAAAATCATGAATTTGAAGTTTGACCACAAGGTACAAAGTGATGCAAAAGCAGCTCACTCCCTAGAATGAAAATGTACAGGTGGGGAAACGGGAAGGTGTTGATGAAAGGGTAAAGACTTCAGGCACAGGATGAGCATGTTCTGAGGACCTGATGCAGAGTGTGGTGACTGTAGTTAACAATACTGTATGGCGTACTTGAAATTTGCTAAGGGAGTAGATCTTGAGAGTTCTCACCACAATCAAAAAAATAATAACTACGGAAGCTGATGGATGTGTTAACCATCTTGATTATGGTAATCATTGCTCAATATATATATATGCATATCAAATCATCCTGTTGTATGCCTTAAACATACACAATTTTGTTTATCAATTATACTCAATAAAGTCAGGGAAAAAAACCAAAATTACTTCACTTAAAAAAATAAAGAAATCTGTATCTTCCCCTTCCTAAAAGGAGTTTCACTTTTCAGTAGACTAAGAAAACAATTTTCAAATTTTTAGCCAAATGCTCATAATAAGATATATTTTATATCACAATATGGGAATGGCCTAATTCCTAAAACATACTGACATATTAATACACGTAAGTAGAAAAAAAAGTTTCACAATACAATACTAACTCTTGAGTATTAGTCAGTTTTGCTATAATAACACTGCATAACAAGCAACCCCAAATCTTAATGCTTACAGTAACAATTTCTTTCTTTCTCAAACACAGTTGTGCGTGTCAGCTGTGACTTTGCTGGGATTTGGTAGAATCTGCTGTGTCGAGCTCTAATTTGAGTGTTGATATCAGGTATATTGTACTGGTTTCCTCATTCTTGGAGCAGAGTCTTCTCTTGTGGAAGTTCACAGGTACCCAAGAGCATGTGTGGTGACACACAGTGCTCTTAAATCCTCTGCTGACAATTACATCCTACCACTTCTTCCTATATGCAAGTCTTACGGCCAAGTCCAAGCCATCCCACGAGTGGGAAAAGAAGAAAGAATTCTGAAAGAATAATATCGTCCACCACAATTTGCTCTCTGTAATTTATATTGTTTTCTATTCCAAAATTTTCTCTCATCAAAAAAACCTGATATTCACAACTTCCCAAACTGATTTCACAACCTATAAATAGGTCACGGTCCATACTTGACAAAACACTGGACTAGAGCATCTCTAAAATGCGGTACCAAATCAAAGCCAAATAATGAAAATATGTGTTACTAAAATCCCTGTCTTGGAAGTTCTAGATCTGGATCTGCTGCTAATTGTGAAGCTGTAAATAAATCATTTTACATCTAAAGACTTCAGATTTCTTTAAAATAAATTTTGTCTATATTGCTCAGATAATGTGCTTTTAATTTTTCATTATGTATAGAAATAAATTATTACTATTCATATTATTACTTAACAAATATGCGGAAGTTTGTGTTGAAGTAAGAATGCAATATTTATTTCAAAAAGATTTCTCCAAATAGTGGAAGAAATTGGGACTCACGGGTTCCTTGTGTCATAAAGCACTTTTCCAGTTTTCCCTAAGGTGAGAAGAGTGGGTGATGGGGCCAACAGAATGAGATTAATAAAGAAAAGCTAATGGGTTTATTGGAGTTCAATTAGTTACATAATCTGAAGCCTGTGGTTAATGTATACCTATTTTTGACGATCCATTTCTTTGTTAAATACCATTCAAAATTATAAAGTTCCTCCCTTTCAATTTTCTGAATTTAATGTTACATTTTATAACTCATTGTTAGTGGACACACTGAAATCTTAATACTTTTTTAACTTTACTAAATTTTTGAAGCATCAAGATAAAAAATTTTTTAAAACTTCATTTAAATAGCAAAAAATTCATCCATTATAACTGTACAGTTTAATGAACTTTATTAAATTTATATAGTTGTCACATCATCAGAATAATCCAATTTTAGAACTCTTCTGTCATCACAAAAAGTTGTGCTGTGCTTGTTGCAGGAAATTCCTGTTTTTGCACCAGCCCTGGGCAAACTTAGATCTGTTCTATGTCTGTGTAGATTTGCCTTTTCTAAAATTTCTTATGACTGTAACCGTATGCTATGTTGCCTTTTTCTCTGACTTCTTTCACTTAGCATAATATTTTTGGGAAGTATCTGTATTGTTGTTTGTATCAATATCTTATCTCTATTGCTGAATGGCATCCCATTAAACAGAAATATCACAGTTTGTTTCTGTGCACAAAATGATGGACATTTGGATTGTTATAAGTCTTCGGCTCTTACAAAAAATTTTGCTATGAACTTTTGGATACATGTTGTTGTCTGAACATATGTTTTCATTTCTCTTGGGTATACTCTTGGAATGAAATTTCTGGATCATATGGTAAATAGTGTTCAACTGTTTTAAAACTGCCAAAATGTTTTTTAAAGTTATAATATCATTGTATTTTCCTATGAGCAATGTAGGAGAGTTCTAGTTTCTCCACATCACAGCCAACATTTGTTATTGCAAGCTTTTTGGACGGTAGTTATATTAGTGCTTATGTAACAGAATGGAATTTCAGGTTTAATTTGCATTTGACTAATGATTAATGATGTTCAGCATCATTTTTTTTTTTTTTGAGACAGAGTCTCACTGTGTTGCCCAGGCTAGAGTGCCGTGGCATCAGCATAGCTAACAGCAACCTCAAACTCCTGGGATAAAGCGATCCTCCTGCCTCAGCCTCCCGAGTAGCTGGGACTACAGGCATGTGCCACCCTGCCCGGCTAATTTTGTCTATATATTTTTAGTTGTCCAATTAATTTCTTTCCTATTGTTAGTAGAGACGCTCTTGCTCAGGCTGGTTTCAAACTCCTGAGCTCAAACAATCCGCCCACCTTGGCCTCCCAGAGAGCTAGGATTACAGGCCTGAGCCACCGTGCCCGGCGGATGTTCAGCATCTTTTCATATTCCTATTAGCTATTCATATGTAAATTTGTTAGTTATTCATATATTCTTTATGACATGTGTAGCTAATTTCTTAATTGACTTTTTTGTCTTCTTGTTAATGAGTTGCAGGGGCTTTTTACATGCATACATATTTTTACGTGTCTGGATACAAGTTCTTTATGAGACATAAGATTCGCAAGTATTTTTTCTTTGGTGGCTTTAGTTTTCATTTTGTTAATGGCATCTTTTGGAAAAAAATGTGTTAAGTATTTATTAAGTCCAATTTATTGTTTTTAATAGGTTATGCTTTTAGTGTCAAATCTAAAAAAATCTTTGCCTAACCCAAATTTACAAAGATTTTCTCCAGTGTTTACTTCTAAAAGTTTTATAGCTTTATCACTTAAGTATAGAATAATGATACATTTTAATAAGTTTTTGTTTATGGTTTAGAGGGTCTAAGTTTATATTTCTGCTGATGAATATCCAATATTTTCAGCAGCATTTGTTGAAAATGATATTTTTTCTGCATTGAATTAGTCCTGACACCTTTTAAGAGTTAATTGACCATAAAATTAAGAGTTCATATTTGTAAAATGTCTTTTTTTTCTTTTGGCTAAATACCTAGTAGTGGGATTGCTGGATCAAATCGTAGGTCTACTTTTAGTTCTTTGAGGTATCTCCATACTACTTTCCATAGAGGTTGTACTAGTTTGCAGTCCCACTGGCAGTGTATGAGTATTCCTATCTCTCCGCATCCACGCCAGCATCTGTTGTTTTGGGACTTTTTGATTAAAGCTATTCTCATTGGAGTTAAATGATACCACATTGTGGTTTTGATTTGCATTTCCTTGATAATTAGAGACATTAAGCACTTTTTCATGTGTTTGTTGGCCATTCATCTATCTTCCTTTGAAAAGTTTCTGTTCATGTCTTTTGCCCACTTTTTAATGGGGTTATTTTTTTCTTGTTGAT
>CAUYSK010012180.1:0-14950 GCA_963575035.1 Avahi laniger
TATGGAAATTCTTCAAAGAACTAAAAGTAGACCTACCATTTGATCCAGCAATCCCACTACTGGGTATTTACCCAAAGGAAAAGAAGTCATTTTATCAAAAGAACACATGCACTCAAATTTTTATCACAGCACAATTCACAATTGCAAAGATGTGTAATCAATCAATTCAAGTGCCCATCAATTCATGAGTGGATTAACAAAATGTGGTATATGTATATCATGGAGTATTACTCAGCCATGAGGAAGGATGAATTAAGGCCTTTTGCAGCAATTTGGATGGAACTAGAGACCGTTATTCTAAGTGAAGTATCTTAAGAATGGAAAAACAGACACCACATGTACTCTCTGTTAAACTGGAACTAACTGATGAGTACACACATGCACAGAGGGAAGTAAAAGTCATTGGAAATCAAGCAGGAGGAGATGGGAGAAAACCTAAATAACAATGAACACTATCTGGGTGATAGGCACACTTATAACCGTGACTCAAGCATGACAAAATTCATACATGTAACAAAAACCATTTGTACCCCCATAATATTTTGGGGAAAAAAACAAAAAAGCAAAACTCCTCCTTGCTCCCAACAAAGTCTTCTCCACAGAGATGATCACTTTTATTAATTTTTATAAATATATGGAGCTTTTTCTAAAATATATATGGAGAGGAGACTGTGTTTTTGTAAATGTTTAACATAAAATAATCAATTTCTAAGCCAAAAAAAAAAAAGATATCGTTATTGTTTTCCTTGGTTAACCTAATAATATGGAAATGTAAATTTACATTTTAAAATTTCTGCTAATAAATACTGCTTTATCAGTTTTATATATTGGGGTTCCAGCCAGGTTTTATTTTTTAAAAAATGCTCTTCTATTAAAAAGGATCAGACTGCTGAGAGTTCAACATGATGGAGGATGTGTGCTTAGAGAAAACAATACCCCCTGCCTTTGAGAGAAGTTTTAAGAGTTAAAAGAAATAATTTATGTGACAGTATCTAACACCGGTGCTTGACACAAGTGTTAATAAAGTTTAGAGGAAAGAAGGAAGGAAGGGAGGGAGGGAGAAGTTAGTGAGTGACTTAGTTATAAGGAGGCGTGCCACATATCTTTCGTTTCTCCAGATTCATTTGTCACCCTTCTCCACCCTGTCTCTGTTGAGGGGCTGACCTATTTGAACAAATCAGGAGGGTTCCCGCCTACTGCTTTCAAGCTGTTTTAGCTGATAGGAAGCTCTTCTGGGAGCCTGGAGGGCATGGTGAGGGAGGTCAGGGTATCTACTCCCCTGACCCCTCCTTGGGCTGGTTACATTTCTTCACCAAAGCTCAGTGCTCCTCTCAGGGCAGCCTCCCCTACACACTCTCTTTTTGGTAACAGCCATTCTCCCCTTGCATCTTGGGGCCGGAGTGGTACCAGCTCTACTGCTACCAACTCCAGGTTACTGCACTATCTTCTGTGGTTCCCCTACGTCCTGCCCACACTATTGTAAACAGACTTTTTGTAGACGACCTCTCGAATTTTTCTTACTAGAGATTGCCATTTTTTCCTGTTGGTCCCTGACTGATACAGTGAGTGGCTCTGTATTCTTTGATCCTCTAGAAACACTCCTTACTCTTTCCTGCCATCTCTGTATCCCAGGAGGCAGAGATCTGCAGACCTCCAGTCGGGTTTGACCAGGGGAGCCACCATCAGGAGATCAGAGTGTGGGAGGAGAGAGGAAGGCATTATTTATCTCCTGACAGACTTTGGTTTGACATTTGTGGTATTTCTCTACTTAAGACCACTGCTTCTGCCAGGCAGCCCTTCTCTCGGGACTTGGCTCTTATCAGTTCCTTCATTTTGCCCTTCTACCTCTGCAGATGGTAACAGCTTCCCAGTGCGGCTCATCCTGGGTGCTTCACTATTTCTCATTGGTTCCATGACTTTGCCACATTTTTGTGTGATAATCCTCCCATTAAACTTTCCTCAATTATCCCTAGAACATGTCATCTGTTCTCTGCCAGGACCCTGACTGATACAGTGGGTTTTGAGACTTGTGGCATTATATGCAGTTTGGAGTTTTATTGATTGCCAATGGTTCATTTTTCTTTTTTTACAAGTCTTAGTAAAGGTATGAGGTTCTCTACGTTCAGACAAGTAGCAAACACAGTATTTTCCCTTTTTTCCTCTTCCTATTTCAAGATAAGTAAAGTACATAGAGCAAAAAAAATGAACAATACATTAATTAGTCCTTTGTCCAACCCAGACAGAATGTGTAGTCAAGAAGCGGGCAAGATGAGAGCACAAGGATGTGAAAAACTTACAACTGAATAATCAGGAACTGCATAATGAACTCATAACAGGTAACAAAGAGAATGGTAAAATACATACTATAAACCGTATTTATGCTAAAGGATATCTCATAGATTTAAGCTTCAAAGAAGCAAAAGCAATACAATTTTGCTCTTGAAAATTCAACAAGTCAACTATTTCCATGGAAGGAAATATGAATTTCTCAGTTTAGAACTTAGGAGACATGGATATGAGAAATAAAAGTGAGTAAGAGAAGAAACATCATGGTTCCATGGTCTGTGATTCCTAAGACATTCCAAATGAGACAACATGTTCTGTATTTAATAGCGTTCAGAGAACATCAGCCTGTGTTTCCTGGTCACCATCACTTAACAAGTTAATGCAGTGCAACATTTATTGAGAGCCTGCTCTATGTGAGGCACTGTGCTCGGTATTGTGGATACAAACATGAATGAGCATGGCAGACGAATACACACTTACTTCCAATCAAAGCAGACACAGGTAAACCTCTCACACTATAAACATACGTGCCTTGGGAGTATGGACGCGGTCCTGTTGCATGCTTTTATCTAACATTAATTCCTCAGGCTGCAGTTTAAACCCGGTTCCATTTCATTTCTGAGAAAAGATGGATAGCAGCTATTCACTATTTTGCATGTAATTGCATCTCAAAGAATAATTTAATGATGACTTCACCTCTCTGCTCTCAATCCTTCTTGGTAATCTGCCTTCATTACTCCAATGTGAAGGTCCCGGGTCTTCTTTCCTACAAGCATTTTTTACTTGGTATATCCAGAGGGGCATCCAAAGCTTTGAACTGGGGGTACCCATGTTTCAGGGTGATAGATGGATAATGGCCAGAGTTCATTACAGCTCCCCATTACAGGGGAGATTCCTGATCTTTCCCTCTATCAACACACAGGAAAAATGTTTAGACACACATTGGGCTAAATGGAAAAAGGTTATTTGTGGCTGAAAGCAAGCATGTGAGGGCTATGACCGTCCCAAGTCTTACCTGTTACTCCAAGGTCTGAGAGGATCAGTATCTGTGTAGAGCATTCACTGCACAGAGATTAGAAATTTCTGACTTACAGGGTAAAGTCCAAGCACCTTAAACTGGTATGGCAGGCAACACATCAAGACAACAGTGTGAATGGAGGCCTTGTTACCTGGTTGTGTCCATTCTGGGCGCTAGACTCATGACTGTATGCTTAGTGTAGACATCCACATACAAAAACAATATTCAGAGGAGTTCTTTAGCTAGGGAATTTATGAAGATGGCAAAATATGGTGACTGAAGCCTGACTTTAAGATTAGAATTCTGTAAAGTTTATTTTATGTATGGTTACATCTAATTATCCATAAAGTGGGTATATTGTGTTTGTCTCTAGTTGATCATCACTAAGAAACTGATGATAACCTTTACTATATTCTTCCATGTGCTTCTCACTACTTGATTCCTGGTGTGCCTGTGCAGGGATGCTCACTTTTACCTCTAGTTTTTATTATTTTTGTAGGTAGTCTTTCTGAACATTAGCCTCAGGAATGGTCGGTCTTGGGCAAACCTATCTCAGGACCTTCTGGGGTATGCAGTATCCCTGTGGGATCTGCATTATCCGGAACTGTAATGGGGTGTGGGAAGAGTGGATTAAACTTCTTTTGGCATGAAGGATTACTTCCTCTTTGGAGTGGGTTCTGGAAATAAGTCCCCCATTACATAGATGCCTGGTTGCCATGACACTTCCTGTGTAACACCATTAACCATCCCTTCTTGGTGATAATAATAGTCTGAACATTATTGTTTGATCACCATGTACCCTGTCAAGGCCCTCACCAAGTAGACGCTACTTATCTTTCTATCTACTGCCCACCATGCACCCTGTTCTCTGACCACAGCCATATGTTAACTTTTCCTGGGACATTTTTCCTTTTTCAGCAAGTGTGTTCCTTCTGCCAAAAAACAAAAACAGAAAACAAACACTCCCCCAGTTTGACTTCTTGGTAGGCATCTACTCATCAAGATCTGTGAGTCCTTCCCTAACTCCCTGGTAGAGTGAGTTCATTCTCTCCTTTTAGTTTCATCTCATAATACACATACCTCCTCTTCTACAGTATTTATCATGTTGAATTATAGTTATTTGTCTACCTCCTCCCCACCCCCAAATGAGACTATTGACTCTTGAGGGTAGCAATGGTATCTGCTTCAGCTAGGTATTGACAATACCCAGCACATATCCAGGCGTAGAGAAGATGCCCTCTTAATGTCAAAAGAATGATTATAGGGCATGCCAGAGCTCCTAGGAGCCCTAGTAAAACACTTCTCTGGATAGCAGGGGCAGAGACTTTAATAGAATAGAAACTTTGAATACAATCCTGAGATTTTGTATCAAGGTTGTTAGAATTTCCACAAGAATTTGTCACTGATTCCATTCCAAGATGTGCATGCTTAGGAAATACCATGTGATCATGTCATAGTTCTTTAATAAAAGATGTGTGGTTTCCTCTGCTTGGAGCACTCTTCCCTATGCCCACCCCAAACCAGATACCTCTGATTAGTTTATAGGTTTTAATAAACTTCCACAATCATTGCACTGTATAATAACGATCTGTTTACTTAACTGGCTTCTCCCAGTAAACTATAAATCCATGAAGGCGGGTATATGTCAGCTATGTTCAGCACAGTATCCTTAGTCTTACAGGATGCCTAGTGCATAATCAGGGCTAAATAGTTTTTGAATGAGTGAATAAAGGAATGAATGAATGAATTATCTCAGTTGGCTTATTCTGGGATTCTTAAGAAAAAAACAACTAAATATTACCCTATGAAGTTTCGAAGTAGATCCAGCTGCTTTTAAAGTTAGTGGAGCGAGGCAGGTGAACAAGTTAAATGTGGCAGAGCTTTTAGAACCTTGTAAGAGAGAAGACATTAAGTCAATGCAGATTATTGTGGAAAACTCTGAAAAAAATTTCTCAGCTGACTTTTATATACTTAAATGAGAGCTATTCTTACAATGATTTTAATGATTCATTTGTGTTACATCACATAACTTAGTAGGCAGGAATATTTTTACCATTTTACTCACCAAAATGTTTTCCCAAAGCAGCTTTCTGAGAGTAACAGAATAGCTTAGATGGTGTGATGCTCAGTCTTTCACTGCTCCATGGTGATACTGCTGGAGTGGAAGGTTTTTCTATTGCTATGTCCCACAGAGGATGATTTGTCTTTAGTTTGACAACAATCATTTCAGACTGGAAGGTTATAAACAGGTGATGCAGAGAAATAATAAAAATGGCTGATGCCTATCAGAAAAATGTACTCCTACCATTTTTTGCCTGATAGGCAAAAATTTTAAATATTTATAACTAGCAGAATTATAAATATTTATAATTTTGCAGCAAGATGGAGGGAAATGGGCCCTCATACCCTATGTGGAGGGGACTATAGATTGGAATAGGCTTTTTATGGAGACCAAGTTTGAAAAAATAAAGATTTAATCAAAACTTGATGTGTATATTCTTTGACCCAGCAATTCTGTTCATAGGAATCTACTCTACTGATACACTCACATAAGATGGCTCCATATATATATTTACATATATAGTCACAGCTTTTCTTAAGGTCGGTAATGTGATTTTTGTGATTTAAATGGAAAGAGCTAGAGTTCTGTATACAGACAGGTTGGGCCAAAAATAAGTGCCTCGGAAGCTCTGCTGAGAAGCCTGGGCTTTCACCTGAGGGCTGTAGGGAGCCATAAGGGACTTCAGGGAACATCATCTGTAGAAAAAGGAGCCACCTCCTGGGCAATCTCAGCACTGTCTTATATCCAAAAGAAATGTCATTGACATCCCCAAATCATAGAATACAATGAAAATCTCCACGGAAACCTCCCAAATAGGCACCAAAGGGAATTCCGCTTGTAACACACAGCTAAACTTTGGAGAATCCTTTCCCCCTATGTCTTTCTAGACGTCTCACATTACAGTAGCACAAATACCTCTGCCTTCTCTTTTTCACCCACAACTCCCCCAAATTCTTCTAAATTCAATCTACAATTGCTGTTAAATTTTTCAAATGTGTATTATATTTAGTTTTTCACCTTTCAAATATTTACTTTCACCTTATACACATCTATACAATTTTACATGATTATAAATATACAATCTTATTATTTAGTGCAGTGGTTTCCCTTGATCTTCCCTTTGTTCTATATTTTCACCCTCTGTATTAGTTTTCTAGTGTTGTGTGACAAATTGCCACAAACTCAGAAACTTAAAACAACACCCATTTATTATCTCACAGTTTCCTTGCATCGGAACTGTGGGCATGGCTTACCTGGGTCCTCTGCTCACAGTCTCAGAAGGCTGCAACCGAGGTGACATCTGGGGCAGCAGTCTCATCCGAGGCTTGAGGTCCTCCTGTAAGTTCATGTGGTTGTGGCAGAATTCATTCCCTTGTGGTTGCAGAACTCATGGTGACTAGTTTCTTCAAGGCCAGCGGACAAGACAGTCTCTGCTGTTTCTCATAGCTGATCTAAAGGATCACTCGATTAGATTAGGCTCGCTCAAGATAAATTCCTTCTCTTTGCAACATAACATAATCACAAGAGTAATATCCCATAATATTCATAGGTTCTACCCACACTTAGGGGGAGTGGATTATACAAGGGTGAGGGTCATTAAAGGATAATCTTGTACTTTTGCCTAACAAATTCTCTGCCAGTATCACCCTTGTATTAGTTTCCTATCGATGCTGTAAAAAATTGACACAAATGTAGTGGCTTAAAACAAAAATTTGTTCTCTTCTGGTTCTGGAGGCCGGTAGTCCAAAATGTGTCTTATGGGGCTACAATCAAAGTATAAGCAGAGCTGATTCCTTCTGAAGACCCCAGAGAAGAATCTGGTCTTTGACTTCCTAGCTTTTGGTGGCAACCGGCATTCCTTCTCTGTGGCTGCATCACTCCAGTCTCCGCTTCCATCACCATACTGCCTTCTCCTCTGTCTTTCTAACTTCACGCCTTCCCCTTAAAAGGACTCTGGGCCCACCAGATAATCCGGGGTGATCTCTCCATCTCAAGATCTTTAACTTAATCACACGCAAAGTCCCCTTTGCCATATGAGGTAATATTCACAGGTTCCAGTGATTAGAATGTAGACATCTTGGGGACCATAATTCATCCCACTGTACCTTCCCTCAACCATACCAGGTAAAACCATGTTTTAGTACCTTATGTTATCCTTAAATAGTTTTCTATGATCATTTAATTTTACACACACACACACACATGAACATATATTTACATATTCATATACAGATACTGGAAGATTTTAGTCATTGTTTAATGAAAATGAATTTGTGTTATATACTCTTTTCTATATTTTACTTCTCTTACTCAACAAAACTTCATGGAAATCCTTGCTATCTGATTTAGCTCTAATTTGTTTTTTCAAATTTGAAGAGTAACTTTCCATGAAGTGGATATTCTATCGTTTATTCAATGGTTCCTTTACTAATAGGCATTTCTTTTATTTCCAATTGTGTTTTAATTGTTTTTATTGTATATATAGTCTGCAATAAACATCCTCTTACAAAGATGTTCTTTCTTCTTGTGTCCTACTGACTTTATTTCCATGGGATAATTTTCCAGTAGTAGAACTAAATATTTTACTAAAGCAAAGAGTATCTGTATTTTGCATTTTAGTATATGTTGACAGATTAATTTTTCCAAAAATCTGCAGAAACTCACATTTGTATTCAGTATTTGAGTATCCTTTCCCCTTCACCCCTACCAGTAATTGTTCTTAGGTTCTTTGATGGTTGCCAGTCTGTTACGTCATTGCATTTCCATACTTACTAGTATGTGAACATTTTTCATATGTTTCATGTGTTTATAACTTGGATTTGTTCTTCTGTGAACTGGGGACTTAATCTTTTTCCATTTGGGTTGTTTGATCGTTTCTTATAAATTTGTAAGAGCTCTGTGAATATTATTGCATTACCTAAGGTAATACTAAGTTGCTATAACAAATGCCCACATCTCAGTGGTTTAACACACTAGAGGGTTATTAGCAATGAGATGGAGGTACTTACTCTATTCCATATGGTTAGTCAAACCCAGGCTGATGAAGGTTCTGCCACCTTCAACGATGGCTTCTTAGATCACCTTGGCTGTCATCATGCAGCCAACAAATAGGGGAAGTGAGAAAGGCTCCTATATGGGTGGGTTTCTTGGGCCAGGCCTGGAAGAATGCTCTCACTTCCTTTAGGCAGCACCTAGGCACTTGGCCACATCCTATGGGAAGGCTGAGAAATGCAGTCTGTATGTGAGCCCATGGAGGTGGAGTGGAGAGAGAGGAATGGACTACACAGGGGCACTAAGAAACCTTTGGAGGTGACAGTTACGTTCTTTATCTTGATTATGGTGATGGTTCTATGGATGTTACATATAAGGCAACAATCATAAACTTGTATACTTTAAATATATATAGTTTATTACATATCAATTATACATCAATAAAGCTGTAAAAATATGATGAGGGGGAAGGAGTGTGTCCCTTGAGGAAAAGGAATAGGTTTTGTGAACAGCTAGTGAGTCCCTCTCATAATTATATATATTTATGAGTAGTTTCCCAAATTTGCCATTTCTATATAGTAAAATAGGCCTGGAGGTGGGGCAGTGTCTGGCTTATCAGGATTGGCCAAGAAGGCTTACCTTGGCCCTAGAATGTATTTTCAATTCCCTAGATTTTCTTGCAAGATTCTTAAGATTAATTCTTTATTTTTTACTTTTTCTTGCTGACTTGATGAATTTTCTGTTCAGTTCATTTTGTTTCCTTGTGTTAATATGAAAATTCTAGTATTCTTTTATAGCCTGTCAACAGACACCTTCTCTACTCCTATACTTATGATAAGATATTTTTCTCTACTATCTGAAAATAAACTGGCATTTATCCCCACAAGATGAACTCTAAAATAGTTCTGAATACATTTGTTTCCTCCCTCTCCCTCTGTCTTTCCCAGATGAGACCTTGACAGCACTGGTACTCAATCCCTCCCCATTCCCCAATGTCTGGGACTTGCAGAGCTAAGTTGCAATAATAAAATGACCTTTGCAACATGCTGCTTCTGTTCTAAAAGCCCTTGTTTAACACTCATATTACAAATTCCCAGAGTCTATCATTGTTAATAGCCAATATTTATCAAATACTTACTATGTGCCAGGCACAGTTGAAAAGCTTACATGTGTTATTTCACTTAATTTTTACAACTCTGTGAGGCAGATGTTATCATTATCCCCACTTTACAAATGAAGAAACGACATAGAAAAGTTAAAGAACAAGTTCACACAGCCAGGAAGAGGCTCCCTAAAGGGTCTTGAGGGTCCACGCTCCTGGTCCGTGCACAGCAGCTTGGGGACCACCTGGGAATTTGTTGGAAATGCAGAACCTCCGGTCTTCATTCCAGACCTGCTGAATAGGAATCTGCATTTCAACAAGATCCTCAGGTGATTAAATACACATGAAGTTGAGAAACGCTGCTCTGTGCCATATTGGGGAGTCGTGGATTACGTGAGACATATATGCTCTGAATTCTGGCGCGTCCATAAACACTTTTCCAGCTCAGTTGGGTGAATGGGAGCTTGGCAAGGACAGGTTCTTGGGCTGCTGCTGCTCTTTCTCTCAGTCATCCAGGTGGCTAATGTGAGTATTTTTCTTTTTAGGTAGCTTTTTTTCTCTCTGTTTTAGATGCTCATAAAATATTCTTTTTCCTTAGAATTCAGGAATTTGAGCCTGCCTAAATGTGTATGTTTTCTCATCAATCATTCCTGGAACTTAGTGAGCCCTTTCAATTTGCAGACTCAGATTTTTCTTCATTGCAGGGAAATGTTCTTCTAATTTGTTTAATTATTGCCTGTCCTCCATCTGTTCCTTTAGGTTCTCTGGAACTACTATTATTTGATAGTTAGGTACCCGTGACGCACCCTCCAAATCTCTTACTCCTTCCCTAAGGCTTTCCTTCTCTTTTATTTGTGATCTGTTTTGAGATGATGTTTCAGTTTGATTTACCAGACCATTAGCAAATCTCCTTCGATTTATCTGCTAAATTGTGTAGATGCGAAATCACATTTTTAGCTCTAGAATATGTGTGTGTGTGTGTGTCATTCTTTACATCTCCTTAAGTGCTCTTTCTTTGATCGCTTTTCATCTGTCTCCTCAGTTTGACTTTACTGGGCATGTGTTCTGGTTGACTTGAGTGGTTTTCCTTTCTCTGACTATCAGACAACCTGACAGGTGTGTTAGTTGTTCTTGTCTATTTTCTTGGCTCACGTCTGCTGGCCGCCGTGGTTTTTGAGACAGCATTCCTGCAGGTGGTAGACGATGGAGTGGTCTCTTCTCCCAAGAGGCTACATGAAAAGGCCACCAGGCTGTGAAGCCCTGCTGGGTCAGCTGGAGGAAACCAGCTTGCTCCCCAGCATCCCACCCTTTCCCAGCCTCAGGAGCAGGGAGAACTCTGCCCATGGGGTCAACTTCTTCAAGGTCCCCCAAGACCCAAGGAGATGTGGCACACTCATGTGGGACTGAGGTCATTGCCCCTGAGGGCCAAGATCTCTGAGACCAAGGTTTCCACAGGAGTCCTTGCTTTATGCAAAGCTCCCAGGGGTGGAGACTGTGGATGGAAAGGATTCTCCAGCTGGCTTCCCCAGTTCACAGAGTACAAAATTCTCTTTGTTGGAATTTTTATGGAGTTTAGAGCCTCATAAAGCTATTTGTCTCAGAAGAGGCAGAAAGCTTGGAGTTAGGAATGGAGAAGACAGAAGTCATGTCCTCCTCAGCTTCCCACAGCCCCCCTCTGTGCTAAGCATTATTTTTCATGACGAAAAGCTAGAAAGAATCTATCAAAAGGGGGCTGGCTAAGTGTATTATAGTATATCCATACATAAAATGCTGTACAGTTCCTTAAAAAGAATAGGGTAAATCTATTATGCACTGGTGTAGATTGATATCCATGATACACAGTACAATGGCAGGGGGGAGAGAAATTTCAAAACATAATGAATTCTATGATCCCATTTTAGGAATATTCAGTGGGTGTATGTATATACATTAAGACTTTTTGATTACAAACAAGAAAACGTGGTTTTGATTAGCTTGAGCAAAAAATAAAAAATAAAATGTCTTTTGGATGAGTACTGAAGTAGCTAATGAATTGATGGCAAGTGTCAGACCATCAAGATTTAGGAAAGGAAAGGAAAAGACCTCAGTGGCAGCAGTACAGTGATCTTTTCTTCAGAGCACTGCCATCGAAGAGGCTCAGCTCCCCGCTCCCAGTCCCTCTGATGCTCCATTGGAGAGAATCTGATTGTCTTAGCTTGAGTCAATTGCCCATTTCTGGATCAATTAGCATGTCTAAGAAGGGTAGGAAATGTGTAGAATATTTTTCAAAGTCTCCAGAGATCCATCTCTGTGTATATTGGGCCATTCCCAAAGAAAAGAACATTGCTAGGGGCCTGGCAGCAACCACACACACTCACAGACACAGATATAGACACACACACACACACACACACACACACACACACACACACAGATCTAAATACTCATCAGGCTGCTACTTCTAAAGGGTAGGGGTAGATGTATGGAAAGAATGAAAGGGGTAGAAGTTTTTTTTGCCTGAAACACTTAAAATTTTTTATGGGGAAGGAAGGGAGGGAGAGAGGAAGGAAGGAAAGAAGGAAATTCCAAGCCTAAAATTTTGTCTGTAGGAAACAGCTAGAATCTTTTTCAGCCACATCCTACATTTATTCCAAGCATGGAGGAAGCTACTCAACCCAAATCCACAGACATGTGATTCCACAGGCAAGGTCCGCTGGGGCTGCTAAACTTCTGCCCTTCCTGTCTCTTGCAGCAGACGAGTAAAACCAAGATCCAATCCAAACCACAGACCATCCTTAGTAGTTAGCAATATGGTGTAGAAGAAATGTCATTGGATTTGGAGCCAGAATACCTGTTCATGGCTCTGACCCTTCGTCTGTAAAGGGTGGATAATAATTATTACTTTCTCTTTTCCTCTCGTCTGCCCAACCTCCATATAGGGAGCATTAGTGAGACACCAGTAAGTGTGAGTATATTAAGTGAATATATTGGTAGGGTTGGCATAATAAAATACTGCAGACTGGGTGGCTGAAAAAACAGAAATTTTTCCCATAGTTCTGCAGGCTGGAAGTCCAAATTCAAAGTGCTGTCAGGGTTGGTTTCTCCTGAGGCCTCGTTCCCTGGCTTGCAGATGGCCACTTTCTCACTATGTCCTCACTTGGCCTTTCCTCTGTACAAGCATATCCCTGGTGTCTCTCCCTCTTCTTTTCTTAAAGATATTTATTTATTAGCGACAGGGCCTCACTCTGTCACCTGAGTTGGAGTACAGTGGCACAATCATAGCTCACTGCAGCCTCGAATTCCTGGTCTCAATTGATCCTCCTACCTCAGTCTCCCAAGTGGCTGGGACTACAGGTACACATCACATGCCTGGCCAATTGTTTAAAAAAATTTTATAGAGATGGAGTATCACTATGTTGCTCACGCTGGTCTTGAACTCCTGGCCTCAAGTGATCCTCCCACTTTGGCCTCTCAAAGCACTGGGATTATAGGCATGAGCTACCACATCTGGCCTCTCCCGCTTCTTATAACGACACCAGTCATATTGGATTAGGCCCATCCATGTGACCACATTTAACCTTAATTACCTCTTTAAAGGCTCTGTCTCCAAATACAGTCACATTCTAACACCCGGGGGATTAGGACTTAAACATATGAATTTGGGGGAACACAATTCAGTCCCTAACATGGAATAAAATACTATGCCCATTGTTTCAATTCTGTTGTATATAAAACTAAATGAAAACATAGTGGCTGATGACAACATTGTATTATCTCTCATGATTCTGTGGATGGACTAGGCTCAGTTGGATAGTTCTGCTCCATGTGATGTCTGCAGTAATCTGCGGGCTCAACTGGGCTGGAGTACAAGAAGACTAACTCACATGGCTGGATGTTGGTTCTGGCTGGTGGCTGGTGGCTGGTGGCTTAGCGGGGGCCGTCACCCAAAAAGCCTCAATTCTATTCCATGTGGCCTCTCATGTGGCTTGGGCTTCTCCCAGCTTGAAGGCTAATTTCCAAGAGATGGGAAATAGAATCTGCTATTCCCTCTAAAAACTTTTCAGGAGCTGTAGAACACTACTTTTACCCCATTGTATGAATTAAAATCGGTGACAAAGGCAGCCCAGATTCAAGAGTAGGGCAAATAAGTTCCATCCTGATGCAAGCAGTAGCATGCACACACAGGGAGGGAGAAGTTGATGATGGCCACCTCTGAGGGCTAGCCACCACATGCGTACAAGGCATTGAGACCCTGAAGACACTCTGCAAATATTCTACATTGGTAATGTCACAGATTTGGTTCCAGTTCATGACAAATATGTCTTGCCTCTTTATGTCTTGGAAAATATTCTGTACCTTCAGATTATTAGCTATCAAACACTTCTGAACAAATCTAGAAAAATTATCTTTTGACTTACTTTCTTAATCACATAAATTGTAAACATTTTTGATCTAAGATATTTCAAACAGAATGCGATTATGCTGAATAAAATGAAAGATCCTTTTAGTATTCATTTCCTCCTTATCTCATTGTTGATACCACAATCTACCACTACCTCTTAGAAAAAACTCAAAAATATTCTATTTTTGCCCACATACCAATTTCCCCCCTATTAACATCTTACATTTGTAGGTACATTTGTAATCATTTATTAATCAATATTGATACATTATTATTAATTAAAGCATATAATTTATTCAAGTTTCCTTAGTCTTTAATCTAAGTTTTTTTTTCTGTTCTACAATTTCATCCAGGATACCACATAAATTTAGTTGTCATGTCTCCTTGGACTCCTCTACACTGTGACAGTTTCTCACATTTTCCTTGTTTTTGATATCCTTGACAGCTTTGAGGAGTACTAGTTAGGTATTTTGTATGATGCCCTGTACTGGGATTTTTTCTGATGTTTTTCTCATGATTATACTGGGTATGGGTTTTGGGGAGAAAAACTGCATAGATAAAGTGTCATTTTCCTTAAATCATATCAAAGGCAGGTACTGTAAACATGACACATCTCTGTTGATGCTGACCTTGATCACTTGGCTGAGGTAGTGTTTGTCAGGTTTCTCACTACAAAATTACTCTTCTCCCATGCCTTTTCCATTCTTCAGAAGGAAGTCACTCTGCGAAGCGCACACGTAAGGAGTAGGGAATTATGCTCTCCCTCCTGGAAGGCTGGGTGTTACAGGAATTATTTGGAAATCTTCTGTACAAAAGATTTGTCTTTTTACTTTTTTTAATTATTTATTTATATCAGTATGGATTCATGGATATTTATTTTGTATGTTGGGTTATAATCCAATACTACTTTACTTACTTGCTCAAATCATTCCAGCTTTGCCCATTGGGAGCTCATTCCATTGTCTCCTGTGACCCTTCGACATACCCTAAACAATGGTTTGGTTTTGTTTCTTTGAGCACCTCCTTACTTTCTGGCACTAGAAGATGCTTCAGGCTCAACTTATATATTTCCTGTCCTGGTCTTAGAATCATCAATTTCTCCAAGGATCC
>CAUYSK010012182.1:0-17954 GCA_963575035.1 Avahi laniger
TCATTGAGTCCAAGTCAGAAAAATGGAAAAAGAGTTTGAAAACATTATTCAGAGACTTGTAGCCAGGAAAGAATTCAGTATTCAGTCCAAACTGTGTGATCTCTAAAGTCAGTAGAAAATCACTTTTTGAGGAGAATTAAAGTAAAATAATATTAATAATTGCTTGTGGATAACAAAATGTCTTAGAATAGCCATGGCTAAAGAGACAATTGATAAAGAAATTTATTTTTTGGGGGAGGGGGGGCAAGGGCAACACATGTAACCTAAACATCTATACCCCCATATAATGCTGAAATAAAAAAAAAAAGAAATTTATTTTTGTGGCATATAAGAATTTAAATTGATAACTCTAATTATTATTGGTAACATAAATCAAAGCATGTCAATGTCACCAAAAGCTTGGCATTTGTGCCTGAGGCCACATCAGAAGAAAGAGGACAAGTGGTTTAAGGAGACAGAAAGAGAAGTTTATTAATTTGCCAGCAAATGAGGAAAATGGCAGACTTCCTTCTTAAAGTACCATTTTCCTAATCATAAGCAAAAGTACAGAGTTTTTAAAGGGAAGGTTTTCAGTGCTAGGCTATTGTTGTTCAACTATACTTGATGATTCTGATTGTCCCATCTCTGTCCCATCTCCATTGAACACAGTCCAGGACCTCTGCCTGGACAGTTCTGCTGAGCCATCTTCTGTAGCACAAAGAACAAAGGACATTCCCCTGTCTTTCCCCACTGCCCAGAGGCAGGGATGTAGGCTTTAGTTCCCCAAAAGAGTGGGTGAGGTTTTAAAGAGACAGAAAACTTTTCTACCATTTTTTCAGGCCATTCCCTCTGTTACATCAGAATTTTAGAAATACAGTTTTGGAATATATATCAAAACTTCTTTATATAAATATAACCCAAAGAAATTTAAATTCTTTCTTATATTTGAAAATGCTTCCTGTATGGTTTTAACATACCAAATAAGCCTAATATATCTCTCTTAGACTTTCAGTGGCCCTAATATTTAAAAAGCTAGTTTGAGTCAAAAAGACTCAATTTAGAATTTTGATTTTAGAAAGTTTGTCAAATATCGAAGGTTTAAAACATTTGTTATTATAAAAAACTATCATAAAAAAGGATAATAGGTTACTATAAAATAGTCATTTATTCAGCCAAAGTAATAATTCAAAGATTTTAAAGAGCAAAAAATTTTTACCCTTTGATAGAAAAGAGGCTTAGTTTTCCAAAAAATAGTACCTAATAAAGACAAATCAAAAAATAAAGAGGCAAAATGGAATCTGTCTCTCCTTCTTTCTCCTCTCTTTTTTTGTAGTTTACTTAAAAGGTAAACAAAAATATTTTATTATGTTTATTAATATTACGTGAACATTTTGTTTAAAAGAGAAACCCAATTTTTATCTTTGCATTATTATATTAAATGTTAAGACTAATTTTAACAAAACTTCATAAATAGATCCATTTGATCTTAATTGATTTGATCATAAGGTAAGATTTCTATAAATCTTTTTAAAATTTTGTCTTTTTTCCTTTTTAAAAACGTTTATATTTATTTAGTTTTTTATTTAATTTAAAACTATTTTTAAAACCTTTGAATTAGGAAAAATTATTTTTTCAAAAAATAACATTTTTATTTCTTCTTATAACCTTTAACCCCCAAAAAATCCCACATCCAATTTTTTCTTCATATTTTGTATATAAAATTGTTTCTCTTATATCTGGTAGTGCTAATCATATGCATTAATTATAATGTTAACTATTAGTAACCATTATTTTAAATAAAAATCTAGGAAGTTAAAGTAACTTTGAGCTGTTATCAGTCCCCAATTTTATTTAGCATTTTATGTTATATAAAAATAAGATTTCAAAGTATATAAACTTAAGTTTATGTTTAATAATCAATGTTTTAGTATTTTAACTTAGTTACAAATGACTCAGTTTATGATTATTCTTATTAATTTAACATAACATGACTTCAATATTTTAAATTACTGAAAGGAACTGTGAAACTATACAAATACTATTCATAAGCTCACAGTCAAATCTAGACAAATGTTAAAAATGTTACAGAAGCAACAGTTTTATAACCTTAAAATGTCTAGCAGAAATAGACAAGTTTTAACTCAACAGGTTCAGGTGAAAATGTCTACCTTAAATTTTGAAGATATTTTCATTGTATTTTACCAATGATTTTTAAAACTGTATTTATTCATTAAAGATGACTAAAGTCATGTGAACTTGGAAAGCATTTGGGCTTATTTACGTAATTTATGACATACGCATATGCATGCAAGGATCCTACAGCCTTGATTTTAAAACTCTAGCTGTGAGACTGGCAAAACATCAGCTTAAAAGGACAGCTGCATTTAAACCATGCCATTCAGAATGAAACAAGTAAAATTTCTCTTGTCTCACATGAAACCTATAGCCTCATTGAGTGGCAGAGGAAATAGGGCAATAATTAACATCTTAAAGTGCAAAAAGAAAAAATCTAAGCCCTTTAAAAAAGGAATTTGGATGTTCTAGAGGAAGACAAAAGTGGATGCCAAGGAATATAAAATCACAGGAATTCACCATAGGAATTTGTAAGGAGACCAACTTTATTTAGATAAGTAGTATTGAATCTCAGCCCCCCCAAAAAATGAAAGAGATGTCATTAAACCAAGCTATGCAGTATCTTAACAGTATACTTCTTACAAAGGTATACAGATATTATATATTATATATGATATATAAATGTATATACATATATATATATATATATATATATATATAAAGTGTTTAAACCACATCCTTTCTTATATAAGGCCCAAAGAAAGAAGTAGTCTCTTGTAGTGCATTTAGCTGCCTCCAACTTGGCCATTTCTGCCTAGCTATGACACACACCAAAGCCAAAACTTTTTTCATAAAATAATTTTTTTGTATCCTCCAAAGCCAAAGAGATAACATAATGCAAAAGAGAGTAGTTTTATATCTGAGAGGAATCTATTAATGACCTTTTAGACTCCATGAGGCACACAGAAGACCCCCTCAAAAGAGGGGTGAGTGGTGCCTTTTTTCCCCTTAGTTCTTAAGGTGTGTGAACAACTAGAAAAAGTATATTTTAGATGGGACAAACAGTTGACAATTTTGCTTTTGAATTTTTTAACTAAATATATCCTTTTAAGTGAAATCAGTAAGCTTTAATTAAGGTTATAACTTAATTAAAGAAGCAAAAGATGTCTTCAAAGAGGTGGAAAACAGTTTTTAAGAGATCCAGAAAATCCACAAAAAGAGCTCAAAGCGAGGAAAGCCTTCTTAGCCATAAACCAGGTGTAACCCACATTTCTGTCCAGCCATGTTGTTTTTCGGGTTTCAGTTTCTCAGCTGACCATTTACGTATTAAAAGTTCAAAAGCTTCATGTGCCTCTCATAGGAGGAACACAGGAAATTAAAGGAATTTAATGGAATAAATTTAATGGAATAAATAGCAAAGTTATATAAAATCAAACCAGACTTATTCCCTAATGGGGAACTGAACCCAGGATGTTAAAGTGCACACAGAATTTTAACCATTAGGCTAAAAGGTAAATTGGTCTCTGCCGTCATTCCCACAAGGGCAGCATATAAAGGATTTTTATCTTTTAGGTAGGATTTTGCTCATTTTTTTTTTTTGGATTTTGCTCTTTAATTTTGTCAAGAGAATTTTTAAGGCTAGCCATAATACAATTGTTTGTCCTTCTTTTAATCCAATTTCTCTACTAATATAAAAAGGCAATTGTTTGGACTAAGAGATATCTAAAATACATCTTTCCATTTAAATGATCCATCTTTTGGCCATTAATCTTCAATGATATATTTATTCTAAAGTGACTTAATCTAACATTTTCTTCAGAGAAGAAACAATCCCAAGATCCCCTCATTTTTCCAGAAATAGGCTAAGATAGAGACTACAAAAGTCCCTTCTGAATGGGACTTTTTATTTTATAACAAACAACACAGAAAGACAGAGCAACAAGGGAAAACCCTACCTTTAGGAAGCAAAAAAGCATTTCAGAATATGAATTTATATGACAAAGTACCAAAAGTCACTATCTTTAAACTAGTCATATAAATCATTTTTCTCCCATCAATGAAAGCAGAGAAACAGTGACTTTTACCATCTGCTCAATTGGATTGTACAGAAAGAAAGGCCAGGATCACTGGCTGGTAAGAAATTTTTTTTGACCCTTTTGCCCGCTGATTAGATTCTTGGTTTTTTCTCTACTATAGTTTTTTAGAAGAAGAGAGTGGCTTTAAACTCCAGGGAACAAAGCCCTTTTCCTCAAAATGGTTTCACTGAAAAAAAATCACTGACATGAGGTAGATTGATTAATTAGAAAAAAAAACATTTAAATCGCTTTTTAACATGTATACAAGAAGATTTTAGAATGAAAACTTAACAAAACAGTTTAGGAGGGAGAAGAGAAAGAAGCTAACAAAGGGGGTCTTTTATATAGATAAAGTCTCACAGTTAATAGTTCTCAGGGAGAGTAAATGTTTCCTTTTAAAACTTTTAAAGGTATGGGACTCTCAGTTAATCTTTTCTAGTTTGGCTAAAAGACAATCTTCACTGTATTAGTGGAGATTCTCTCAAGTGTAAAAAGACATCGTTAGTGGTGTCTACAAAGACAGCTTGTAGCAGCCATCTCAAAATATATCAAAGAATATTTTGGGGATAAGCTCTTCTGATTTGTTTTTTGACCATCTGGTGTATTGCAGCTGTGGGGGTTTTAGTCAATTTTAGAGATCTCACTTTCCACAATTTAATTGGTCAAATCTTGTGTAATGTAAGACTGCGGAAAAAAAAGAGAGATCACATAATTAATATATTACTGAAATGTCTAAGCATAAGGAGAAGTGATAGCTAGTTGACAATAAATAAATCTTAATTCTCAACAATCAAATTCTAAAATGAAACTCCGAACTAGCTCCTTACCTGGAGATTGAACCCAAGCTGAGCCTGTGGTACACCGTCAGGAAGCAGGAAACTCACCTTCCTCATCAGAAGTGAGCAAAATTCCCCTAAGGGAGTTCCATGGCAGAATAAACCTCAAATCTCAACCAAAAAATTAAGAGATTGGAGATCTCTGAAGAGAGGAGCCCAAATCTCAGCAAATTTCTCAATCCCTCAGAGCAGTGAGGAGCTCTAGCTTAGTTCCAAAAGCATCAAATGGAAAGTCACCACAGGTTAAGAAAGATAAATTCTTCCCAGAGGTCCCTCTGTGGTCGCCATTTGTTGACCCAAGTAAATGACTGAGGCAAAAATCTCAATCAATGGAGGTTTATTAAGCCAAGATTTTGAGGATAGGCCTGGGAAAAACATGAACCACAGAAAAGCTGTGACTGTTTTCCCAAGGGGGAAGTTGGAACCTTCAGCATTTATATGCATACAGAGAGAAGGAAAAAGGCAGGGAGGGAGAGAGCTGAGGAGGCAAAATGGTTACATTCTTGTGATGCCCTAGAAATCTACATTTCATCTAAAAGATGGGAATGAAGGAGCCATCAATCATGTAGATGCTCCTGGGTAGATAGAAGAATATCTGATTCTGTCTTGTCTCCAGTTCTGTTACCTGTGAGATAAACTTGTAGTTCATTATTAGTATGGAATTGGATAGAGTTTAGCTTTAGGTGCTCGACACAGGTACAATTTGCATGTCCTCACGTATGAGAGGTTAGCAAGGAATTTCCTTGATGAATGATCTGGGGGCCAGCTCTTCATAGGTGCCTGAGGCTTTTATCTTCTCTTTTGCATAAGGAGTTGAAAGGTGGCCTTGAGGCTTTGATTTTCTTTTTGCATAGCAATGATGATTAAAGCAAAAACTGGATTGTTACTGGCTCTCCATGTGGGGGCTCTCTGAACAATATCTTATGGGGGAAACTGAGCTCATGCCACTAATGAAACTTGGTTGGTGAAAGCCAATGACTTCATACCCATGGATGGGTCACTGAACAACAAAATGAGAGAAGGGTGTCATGTGTACCTGAGGGCTACATCTTTCTCTGCAAAGTGGCCCGAGAGTGGACCACGGGGATAACTCTCAGTGGGATGGGGAATGTTGTGCCTGGAAAGCTGGCAGACAGTGGGATCTTGCACATTGGACATGCTGAGGATGTTTTGGATATGGTCCCTGGGAATGAGATGCACCATTGTGCCAGTGGCCTAAAGTTGTATACCAGGCTTACTAGGGACCTGGCAGGAGATGAAACCGATTCTGGGTTTATGTCCTTTCTGAGATCTTTGGTACCATACAGAGAAGACAATGCTCATGAAAAAATGATAATACCTGTCTCTGAATATGGCAGACATTGCTACCTCTACTGCCACTGCCTTGGTAACCCAGCAGACATCCCTCAATTCCCTCAGGAATGGAGTAGAGAAATGCTCTAGACTTTCTCTTACCCAACTTGGAGGAGTTTGTGTGATTGCCAGCACCTCCTGCTGTACCAGGATAAACATTTCAAGTATTAATATTATAGAAGCACAAGTAGAGAAGATCAGGGTGTAGTCTCAGGCTACAGACAGTGGGGCCACCTAAAGCATCCTTCTTTGAGTTTTTAGCAACTTCTAACCTGAATCGCTGGGATCCTGGACCAGATCACTGCTCCAAGCTGGCCTGATCATTCTGGTCCTAGTTAAATATATTCTGGTTATGTCTCAATGATGCTGCACTAATACGTTGTCGATGAAAGTATTATATGAGACAAACCTCCACCTCCAGATCCATGGAGGTCCACAGGCATATGAAACGGACTAGCTTTACTAAGGGGGTATCTGGGTCAAGGAATGGACTGCACACAGTTCTCTGGGCAGACTGGACTGATTCAGTTTTCTCCCCTTTCTCATTTGTAGTTCTCAAAAATAACCGTAGTACGTGTCAGGAATGCAACACACTGAGATAAAGAGTAGGTGGCTGGAGCAGCCAAGTCTCGGTTACAGTTTCCACTGAAAACATGATGTGCTTCAGTGCTTGATCCTGGCAATTAATATGATCCTGGGATTATAAAATCCATGGTGGGCTGCTTTTTGGGACTCTTTCAGGTGCAGTGCAAGTGAGGCATGCACAGTTGAGATCCCATTTTCCCCAGGCAGCTTTTCTGAGGCTTAGGGGACCAGCACACAATGAATCCTAGGCTTCCATTGCCCCTTGCTACCTATCTATAAGTAGTAGATTTTCTTCACGTAACTTCTTACATATATGGGTGTTCTGTCTTACCCAATGCTGACAAGTTGGTAACCGGTGCACAGTGAACCTCGCTCACACAAGTCATGCTTTCTCCAAAATCACTGAGCCTCAAAATCTTCACGCTTCTTTCTCATCACTCAGATTGTCAGATTGATTAACTATCTTGAAATATCTGCCCTTAAAAGAACTTTCCTTTTTGTTCTAGCCACCAAACCTCACCAGAGAGCATGAGGCAGATCCTCATTACAGCATGTCATGATTTCTGCACAGCATTTTTGCTAATAGGTATTATTTTTGTAAATACATTTCTTGTTTTTGCCACTCCTGCCCTCAAAAGCCAGATGACATGAAGGAAAAAATACTTTTCTGTAATAGTTGAAGATCGTTAAAAGCTGTTTTCACTCTAATAATTCAAAACTGACCTTGAAGCTCTGATTTCCTCATTTTTACATTATTACTGTATTCTCTTTATCCACATGAAATGTACCTGATTATCTTTTTATCCATTATTAATTTATCCAACTAGATCAAATTCTAATTATTTTTCAGGTCTAGAAAAAGTATTAATTTTTGTAATGTTATTTCCTTCCTTTAAATTTCTATGTTACTTTTTGTTATGTCTTATACACACAATATGAGATAAAAGATATTTGTCTCTGTATTGTCTAAATATTTTTCTATGAAAAATTAAACATATATATATAACCTAGTATAAATTACCCCTTTATACTCATCTTTAATAATTAACATTTCACAGCCTATTGTGTCTCTTTTAAACCTTTCTGCACCCCCCTCCTCTATTATTTTAATATAAACTCCAAACAACATGTTGTTTCATCCATAAATATTGGAATATGTACCTCTGAATCATAGGGCTCTTCAAAATAACCAGGTCTGGATTTAAACTCATTTTTATTTATGAAGTAAAAGAGAAGCTCCTTATAGTAAGGTTAATTGATGATGAATAAATACTTGCTGCAGGATTGATTGAAGAGCTTATGTTTTGGACTCAGTGAGAGCGATGTGTGTAGTGGCATCAACCTACCAATGCAATGGTAGGTTACCAACATAGAGGTAAAAAGAGATGCCCAAAATTAGTTCTTGTGAGCTGATATGAGCTGACTCCAGTTAACCAACAAAAAATATTTCCATTAGCTTTCCTAATTACAACAAATCATCAAAATAAATTAGTAAATTTCTTACTTTATACTCATATCCATTTTTTTTGTTGTTGTTATTAACCCAATGTGCCAACTGCATGTAAGAATCACTTAAGTACTGTGAAATCTTATATGATTCATCCAACTGAATGAGGATTCCATCAGGACTTGAATTTGGATGGAATTCACACGTTAATAATAGGGAGATGAGGAAGCCGATAGTTTAGAAACAAGTTAATAACCATTCTCAGAGTTGATTGCAAGAGGCCAAGGATGGGAATTACAATAGAATTCCTGTCAAATTTTAAATAAGGAACAAATGCCAGTAGCCATCCAGAACAAGAACATTCATTCTAAGAAAATAAGGATCAAGTCTCAACAAGTGAACTGATGTAAATTACAATTCTGAGATAACCAAAGAGGAGAGTGTGCAGAGAGCTCTCAGGCTCTCTGCCTCTTTCATAGGAGAAGACACAATGGGAGTCTTAACAAGTTGGACTTCTAAAGACACAACTGTCACTGAGGTACTCTAAAGACAGAAAAAGATGTAGAAGTTACCTTTTTCTTGCACAACTAAGAAAAAAGAGCAATGACTATGAGAGAAAAATAAAATGCACATACAAAAATGTCAAAATATTGTCCTCCTCTTATATACTGAAAATTTTTAGTAACTTGATATTGTACCTTATTCAAAATAGATGTCACCAGAGGTGAAACAAAAAACACAAAATGTCTATGAAAAAAGAATGCTAATTCATAGCATTTGCTGATCTCTGCAGCTTAAATAGTTTTAACATGGCCTCTTTCAACTTACCAGTGAGATGCCACTAAACACAGAGCTGAAAGAGATGTCCCGAATTGGTTCTTGTGAGCTGATATGAGCTGGTTTTAGTAAACTAACAAAAAACTATGTCTATGAAGGGAGGTGTCCAATTTATTTGGAATTTGAAATATCTAAATTATTTAGTTCTATCAAATATCATATAATAACGGAAGCCTAATCTTAGCCAAAAAAAGTCAACTAAACAATATATGTTCTTAAAACTTCTATGGCACTCATATCTAAGGAAACACTGTATGAAACATATATTTTCATGGGGAAAATTATTTAAAATGAAAAGGTTTATTTTTAAAAATGTAAAACTCAAATGCATTTGAATGGATAAAAAGAAATGAAGTCAGGCAGTGGTCTCCAACATTTTGGCACCAGGATCTGGTTTCATAGAAGACAATTTTTCCATGGACCAGAGTAGAGGTGGGATTCGTTTCAGGATGATTCAAGTGTGTTACATTTATTATGACTTCATGTCTACTATTATTACATTGTAATATATAATGAAATAATTATGCAAGTCACCATAATGAGAATCAATGGGAGCCATGACCTTGCTTTTCTGCAGCTAATGCCACTGCTGATCTGACAGGAGGCAGAGCCTAGGCGGTGATGCAAGCAATGGGAAGTGGCTGTAAATGCAGATGAAGCTTAGGTCGCTGCTCCACCAAGTCACCTCCTGCTGTGTGGCCTGTTTCCTAACAGACCATGTTCTGGTACTGGTCCATAGAGCAAGGGTTGGGGATTGCAGAAGTCAGGTTTTATAATTCCATGAAAAAAAATTTATTAGAAAGTTATCTCCAGAAATGCCACAAGAGGGGTTAAAAAAAAGATAGTGGCATACTAGTATATAATCAAAGCAAAAATAACAATATCCAGCACAAGTGATGACATTCTGGGTCAAAGAAGTAGATCCACACTGAAACAAATGTGCCTTTTGCATGGTGATATTTTCCTCAGTGGATCACGATAAGACCTCAAAAATATCAATGGTGATATTAGAGGACATAAAACACTCTGCCATGGAAAGCATCCTAAAATTCTGAGTTCCAAAGTGATGATCAATTTTTTTCAGTAGAAACCAGAGAACCAATATCTTCTATAGAAAGAGGAACAAAGTTTTAGATTTCCGCAAGCAAAGTTTATCAGGGAATATGTCCAGAAACGTCATCAAAGGGATGAAAAAGGAAGCTTCATGTTAACAGCACAGCAGGAATGAGGATAGGCAGCCTGAATGGTGCGATTCTGGATAAGGAACACAAACCACCACAGATTCAGAGAATTAGTCTGCACCGTGATGTCTTCAGCAGCCCAGGACAGCCTCTCCAACATGTCACTGATGACAGTGAAGGACAAAAAAGAATGGCATGATGAAAATAATATAAAAACCATGAGTTTGTATGCAATGGTCTATATTTTCAGAAAAATCCAGATGGCCAGTATCTTCCATAGAAAGAAGGATGGGAGTAGCCACAGACTTAACCACCAAAACCACCAAGGCCATACGCATGTCCACTGTAGCCCTTGATGTACTAGTATTAGTAGCTCATTGCGTTAGGAGTTGAGGATTGGTTTGATGTTGAAGGTGAATTTCCCGAGAATAAATACCATCCTCTGCACCTAGACTTTTATATTCCCTCAGTGTGGGATTATTCTCATTCTTACTTCCTTCACAAATGTGCAGAACAGTCCAATTATATTCTCCCTTTGTGATCTGAGACATTTTAATGCTACTGATGTATAATTTCATTTGCTTATATACTTCATCTGGACTTCTTACAGTCAAATTCTTATAATGAAAAGTAATTACTATTAAGTCTTCAAAGCCTGTGCTTGTGCTTAACACAGGCTGACTGAATTGTTGCATGCAATCTGCTCTTTTCTTGTATCCTATCTAATTTTTCTAGTCCTTTACTCTCATTTGCTTCCTTTAGCAAGAGCTGGAGCTCTGCTACTAACCCAGAAATTATGCTTTCCTGCTTATTTCTTGGAATGAGTTAGATAACATTTGATTGAGAGCCCAGTATATGGAGCAATGCAGGCTTTGGGGTCAAAAGCCTGGTTCCGTCCACTGCACATTAGTGTGCACTTGAGTGAGTTTCTTAATCTCTTAAAATACCTATTTTCATAGGTATCTCATGAGCGCAAACAGAATAATAATTTACATCTCTGTTTTTCACTCTTGCTGCAAAGCTCCCTACGTATAGAGCAGTAAGGCCTACATAATTTACCCTTCTCTCAACATACAAATATAATTATGTCAGAGAAATATATATCACATCATGCATGCTTTTCTTCTTATATATCTTTAAAGATCCTTAAATGTGCACAAATTGAAACAAAAAATTTAAATGAAGAGACAATATTTTTATCATTTTTGGGAAAATCTGTACTTAATTCTGAAATCTTTGAAGTACAATAAGGAAGCATCACTCTCAGAAGGAAAGACCACATCTTACATGGCAATTTGATTTAAGTCTTTTATAAGTATTGTTCATTGTAAAAATATTGACAAAATTTAAATGAAAAAGTCCACTGAGATGAATAAATAAAATGTAAATCATGTTTGCTATATCAATAAAGTAATTTTATTAGAAACATGTACAGATATTGTCTCCACGGCATGAGAAAGTCAGCACAATATTCATAAATGGCAATGACAAAAGAAATTCCAGCTAGATTAATGGTACTCTAAATCAGAGAAACAGACCATTTATTTCAGCTTGATTCCCAGTATGCTGTCTGCAGTTTAATTTGGGGGTCCTTGCTGGGCAATCATAAAAGCAGTTTCCACTAAAGGGGACAAGACTCTGCATGATTTTGATAACATCAAAAAAATAAAGGAAGAAATAGACTAAAATAATAAAGGCTCTTAAGGATTGAGAGATCAAGAAATTTTTGAGTGGAATGTAAAAAACAATTTCTTCCACAGAGAGAAAGTAGTTGGTGGGCATCAAATCCAGCAGATCCTAAGTCCAGGTGACCAAACCGTCAGGACCAGTCAGTCACAGCCCTGCCTGCCATGGTTGTTACTATAGAGGCTTGCAGGAGCTAAAGATCAGTTTTGGTGGTGAAGGCGTACCTTCTGAGTTCAAAGGACACTATGCACACAGGTATATCTATAATTCGTCTTTGAGAGGAGTGGCCAAGATTACCTAGATGTTTCTATTAATTTTCTAATAAAAATGCATAAAAACCAATTTCTAGGTTGCTTTGTGATTTTAAGCTAGCTTTAAATTTTATTGTGGTTTATGTCATTTAATGTTTTTCATAGTCAGCATTTCCATACTCTGGTTCTACAAACTACTGTTGCACCCTTGCTATTTGACCTTGAAAAAGTACTTAAACTATTTCTGCATTTTTATCTCTGTGATGATGGTAATTTTTTCTGAATGTTTTAACAGTTAAGGATTTAATTAGACAAAATGCATTCTCAATAACTGGAAGCTAAGGGAAATATATATATATATATAAATTTTCTCTAGTTATATACAGTGACAATGAATTTACTTGATAGTAATTACTCCCAACAAAATTCCAAAAACACATGGCAAAATACTGAGAGCAGAGCCCTTTACAGAGTGATACAATGAGGGAAAACTTCTTATAAGTTAAAGAGACCAAAATGACAAGTTACAGTTGACACTTGAACTACACAAGGGTTAGGGGAATCGACCCCTGCTCAATCAAAACTCTACATATAACTTTTGATACCCCAAAACTTAACTACTAATAGCCTACTATTGACTTGAAGCCTTATGGATAAAATAAACAGTCTATTAACACATATTATATATGTTACATCTATTATATACTATGTTCTTACAATAAAGTAAGCTAGAGAGGAGAAAATAATGTTAAGAAAATCACAGAGAAGAGAAAATATATTTACTATTCATTAAGTGGAAGTGGATCATCACAAAGGTCTTCATCCTTGTCATCTTCACATTGAGTAGGCCGAGGAGGAGGAGGAAGAGGAGAGATTGGCCTTTTTGTGACAGGGCTGGCAGCCTCAGAAACAAATCTACGCATAAGTGGACCCATGCAGATCAAAACCAGTGTTGTTCAAGGGTCAACTGTATATAACAATGTCTGTTAAGAGTTAGTGCCAGAGTTCACAGTTCTGTGTAATTTATAGAAAGAAAGTAGAGATTATGGAGACCTAAGACATGTAAGTGTAAATCAGGGATAAGTAACTAAATTCAAGTTTTAAGGCAGATAGCCAAGACCCACACCTAAAATTAGACTAGTTATCAAGGGTGTGAGAAAAATTTAATAGTCCTAAAACCATTTCAAGAAAGTGTCTTAGCTAAATTATTATGAGAATAATTTCTAAAGAATTGTTCCTAAGTAAAATTATCCCAGAGGAAAAATAATTGTTCAGCATGAAAATATATTGTTTAGATATTGCAAAACTTATATAAAACATGTTCATCTTAATGCATGGACAAGAAATCAAATTTACAATGGCAATAAAATAAGTTTATTGGAAGTATGACTTAGGATTATTACTATAAAACAAGGAAGGTAGCACTATTTTAACAAGCCTCAATTATAAGAAAATCAATCCTTAACAATGAAACTTGTTCCAAGATGAGCAGTTTTGGTGAGTTTTTACTTTTTGTAGGTAAGGCTGGGCTCTAAATAATGTAGTTGAAATTAAATAAGTCTAAGATGAAAATAATATTGATAACATTGAGGAATTCAGTACAATGAATAGATTCTACTAATGGTATAAAAGACCTTAGCTTCATCAAATATTAATGAGTTTATCAATAGAAAAGAAAGGACATATGTCTTTCATAGAAAGAGGAACAGATAGGGACCACAGCCATTTATGCTATGACCATCAATTCATAGTTAGGGCCAGAGACGGAGTTAGAATCCAGGAACCATAGCAGGTTCACAGAAGTTCATGATGCCACCACCTGCATGGGTCTTTCTATATTCTCTCCTGGAGAGGAGTGGCCAATCCATATCCAGAAATTCTTGTTTAATTGGAATAAGGTTCAGGCATCAGCGTTTTCCTTCCTAGAGCATTCTAGAGTACAGAAAGGGTTGAAAACTAATAATTTGCCATAATGACAGAGATCCAAATTATGGGATGCAGGGATTTACTCAGTTTTTCAGCAAATATTTATTTATGACTTCCTTTACGTCAGGAAATCTTCTATGTGCAGTGATAAAGCACAGAAAAAAGAAAAAAACTTATCCCCATTAAGATTACATTCAAAGGAGAAGACAATAAATAGTCTATTAGAGATGACGTGTATGAAAGAAACAAAGCAAAGTAATTGCATACGAATGGCAACGTAGGGGTAAATGCCACTAATATAAGATGAACAAGAAAAGTCTCTTTGAGGAGATGATATTAATATTTGAACGCAAGAATGAAGTAAAGTAGACACATTGGTAAATGTCTAAGTCAAAGAAGAAGCTGGGTAGAAGGAAATGTATATGCTCATGCTATAAGTGAAAACTATTTTTGCATGATGAAGAAGTAGTGAAAAAGTTATTATGGCTAGATATTAGTTAATGAAGAAGACAATCTTGGAAGACAAAGTTAGAAAGGGGTTAGATTATGCAGGGCCTTCAGGGCTTTGATGAAATTTTTTAAGATAAAATTTTAGGTGTAATGGAAAGATGTTGAAGACTTTCAACTAAGAAAAGAAAGTGCTCTGATTGACAATTTGCTTCTGTTCTTGAATTGTAAGACCTCAAGAATAGAAGCTTAGAGTCTAAGATTATTACAGTAATTCAGGAAAGAGATGGTAGTAGGCTCTACAAGGAGCTGCTGGTGGATAGGCCACAGATGGTGGGTATAAGAAAAAGAGGAATCAAGGGTAACATCTTGGTTTTGTACTTAAGAAATCTGTTGAATGTATTCAACATTATATTTAATAGGAAGCCTAAGTAGAGGCAGATGTAAAACATCAGTAGTTCCTTTTCTAAAATATTTAATTGACAAATAAAGATTGTATATTTTTAAGGTGCACAAAGTGACAATTTGGTATATGTATACCTTCTGTAATGATTCTCAGGATCAAGTGAACACAAACCTCCATTTACCCACACTGTACATTGATCCCGGAACTTGCTCACCTTATAGCTGAAGGTTTGCACCCTGTAATCAACAATGCTCCTCTCCCCTACCCCCACCCTTAGCCCCTCGCAATCACCATTCCACTCACTGGATGTATGAGTTAAACTTTTTTTTTTCAGCATATTATGGGGGTAGAGATGTTTAGGTTACGTATGTTGCCCTTGCCCCCCTCCCCTCCAAGTCCGAGTTTCAAGTATGTCCATCCTTCGGGTGGTGCGCATTGTACTCTTTGTGTATGCATACACCCATCCCCTCCTCCCCTCTCCCCCCTGCCCCCTGCCCAACATACAATAGATGTTATTCTTATATGTGCACTTATGTGTTGATCAGTTAATACCAATTTGATGGTGAATATATGCGGTGCTTGTTTTTCCATTCTTGGGATACTTCACTTAGTAGAATGCATTCCAGCTCTATCCAGGAGTATTCAAGAGGTACTATATCAACATTGTTTCTTAAAGCTGAATAGTGCACCATGGTATATATATATATCACATTTTATTAATCCATTCATGTACTGACGGACACTTGGGTTGTTTCCATATCTTTGCAATTATGAATTGTGCTGCTATAAACATTTGGGTTCAGGTGTCTTTCTTATACAGTATGATTTTCTCTTTTGGGTAGATGCCCAGTAATGGGATTGCTGGATCAAATGATGCTTCTGCTTGTATCTCTTTAAGGTATCTCCATATTGCTTTCCACCGAGGTTGCACTAGTTTGCAGTCCCACCAACGGTGCATGAGTGTTCCTATCCGCATCCATGCCAACATTTATTGTTTTAGGGCTCTTTGATAAAGACCAGTCTCACTGGAGATAAGTGATATTTCATTGTGGTTTTAATTTGCATTTCCCTGATGACTAGAGATGTTCAGCATTTTTTAATATTTTTTTTGGCCATTATTCTGTCTTCTTTTGAAAAGTTTCTTTCATGTTCTTTGCCCACTTTTTGATAGAGTCATTTGATTTTTTCTTGTTGATTTTCCCGAGTTCTAAGTAGATTCTGGTTATCAGCCCTTTATCAGATTTGTAGCATGCAAAAGTTTTCTCCCATTCTGTAGGTTGTCTGTTTGCTCTTGTGACAGTTTCTTTGGCTGTGTAGAAGCTTTTTAATTTGATCAGGTCCCATTTATTTATTTTGGTTGTTACTGTGATTGCCTTTGGGGTCTTCTTCATAAATTCTTTGCCTAGGCCAATGTCTAGAAGAGAATTTCCAACATCTTCCTCAAGAATTCTAATAGTTTCACTCCTTAGGTTTAAATCTGTTACCCAGCATGAGTTGATTTTTGTGAGAGGGGAAAGATGTGGATCCTGGTTCAGTCTTCTACATGTGGCTATCCAGTTTTCCCAGCACCACTTATTGAATAAGGATTCTTTTCCAAAGTGTATGTTTTTGTCTGCTTTGCCAAAGATTAGATGACTATATGAGGATGGTTTTATATCTGGGTTCTCAGTTCTGTTCCACTGGTCAATGGCTCTTTTTTGTGCCAGTACCAAGCTGTTTTGATTACTATAGCCTTATAATAAAGTTTGAAGTCTGGTAAGTTGATACGTCCCATTTTGTTTTTATTGCCTAGAATTGTTTTTGCTATGCGGTGTCTTCTCTGGTTTCATACAAAGCGTAAAATCAATTTTTCTACATCTGTGAAGAATGATGTTGGTATTTTAATAGGGATTGCATTGAATCTGTAGATCACTTTGGGTAATATAGACATCTTGACGAAGTTGATTCTGCAGACCCATGAGCACAATATGATTTTCCACCTGTTTACGTCCTCTGCTATTTCCTTCCTTAATGTTTCATAGTTCTCCCTGTGAAGGTCCTTTACCTCCTTAGTTAACTATATTTCTAGATGCTTTATTTTCTTTGTTGCTATCATGAAGGGAATTGAGTCTTTGATTTGGTTCTTGGTATGACTGCTGTTGGCCTATATGAAAGCCTCTGATTTGTGTGTATTGATTTTATATCCTGAGACTTTACTGAATTCATTTATCAATTCCAGGAGCCTCTTGGTTGAATTCATGGGGTTTTCTAGATATAGTATCATGTCATCAGTACATAGTGAGAGTTTGACTCCTCTGTTCTCATTCATATGTCTTTTATTTCACTCTCTTGCCTGATTGCTGTGGCCAGGACTTCTAGCACTATGTTGAATAGAAGTGGAGATAGTGGGCAACCATGCCTGGTTCTAGGTCTAAGTGGGAATGCTTTCAATTTTTCCCCATTCAGTATGATGTTGGCTGTGGGTTTGTCATAAATGGTTTGTATCAATTTTAGGTAAGCCCCATCTATGCCTATTTTATTAAGTGTTCTTATAATGAAAGGGTGTTGAATTTTGTATAATGCTTTTTCTGCATCTATTGAAAGAATCATATGGTTTTTGTTTTTTCTTCTGTTTATGTGATGAATTACGTTTATAGATTTGCATATGTTGAACCATCCCTGTATTTCTGGGATGAAGCCCACTTGGTCATGATGGATTATTTCTTAATAAGCACCTGGATTCAGTTAGCTAGAATTTTGTTGAGAATTTTTGCATCTATATTCATAAGGGATATTGGTCTATAGTCTTCCTTTTTTGTTGTGTCCTTTCCTGGTTTTGGTATCAGGGTTATGTTGGCTTCGTAAAATGTGTTGGGGAGGAATTCATCCTTCT
>CAUYSK010012184.1:0-26321 GCA_963575035.1 Avahi laniger
CCCCCCCCCCCCCCCCCCCCCCCCCCCCCCCCCCCCCCCCCCCCCCCCCCCCCCCCCCCCCCCCCCCCCCCCCCCCTTCCTCTGGTCTTCGCCATCTGACTAAGGAAAGTTCCTGCAAAAGGAAAGCAATCCACCAGGGAAGATTAACTCACAGGAGAAGACTACAAAGCTCTACCACCTTGCTCGGACTTCACCACCCGTTATAATCTATTCTCCAGAGGAATGCTACCTGAGAGAGTTCATCTGCATACCAAGACAGGCTTTGTTCCCAGTGCATTTCTTCCCCTCACCCTCCCAGATCTTGTCACCACCATCCCCAGAGCCCTCCTCCCCAGCCCCTTACTCTTTCCTGTATGGTATAAAAATTTCACTCATCTGGTCCTTCTTTAGGTCTTATATTTTATGAGGCTCACGTGCATATACATGTAATAAATTTAATGCCTTTCCTCCATTAATCTGTGTACTGCAGGTTATTCTAGAGACTCAAATTATTCAAATTTCAGAGAGCAGAGGGAAAGTTTTAACTCCCTTACATATTCAACAATTTTTATGCGCCCATAGGTCTTCCCAACTGTGTTGTAACTATGTTGGGACGCCTCATGAAGCTTTTCCCTTGCAATATTATAGCACCTGGCCCAGAGCTGACCATATAGAAATTTCAAGTATTAAAAAGTTCTCACCCAGCTACTCTTTTACAAATAATTTTTTTATAACATGTAAAGGAAAAAGATAATGTAAAATAGATTGGGGAATAGAGAAAGAAGGAAATGATTTGTGATTTTGCATTAATATCTTTAACAATGTCAAAATGTATATTAAAAAAAAAAAACTTAGTTTTCATGACCGTAATGTGGAATTTTTCCAAAATGGTAACTTAAAATATATATGAGAACCCAAAATCATAGACTCATGGTGTTTTTGAAAGTGCCACTTAGAATGAAAATGTTTTATGAAAACAAGCACTCTCTACTTGCTCTGTCCTCATGCACCAGGAAGCGGTATTCCCAGCTAATGTAGGAAAACAGTATCTTGAAATCATAAAAGCCTATATTGCTATACTATGAGGTATAACAAGATTACTCCTTCAAGGAAGAATATGATACTATATCATCCCCAAAATGCATTTTTATGAAAACACTTTAAACAAATGATAATAATAAAACTGATGGTAAAATAAGCCTGGTCTAAATAAAATGCCAGAAAGAGTAAAATTAATTATTACCCACTGAATATTTAAACTAAAAACTGTGGGGGATTAAAAGAGTGAAGTTGATCAAAAAGTTAACATCTTCTTGGAAACCAGAATAAATCCGCTAAACTACTTCAGCACAGTGAGTTAAATAATATCTTGAGACAGCATAAGAACTAACACAGAGTATTCCATAGGTAATTGACCAATGCAAGGCTACTATTCTAGGGAAGTAGAGATTGCTGAGGGTGAAGATGAGCAGGGAGAACCTTCTAGAATGAAGTTTGAGACTCGATACTACCTGCTGTCCATATCACCCAGGTGAAAAAGGACTAGCACAACCTGATCTAAGTTAGGATAAGGCCCTCCCAGGAGGCGTTAATTAAAAGTTAATTAAAAAGTTACTAAGTGTATTGGGTTCACTATGAATTCAACTCCTGGCCAGACCCAGGATATAACAGGGCAACGAAACATTCAAAATTTCTGATGACTTCTGTTTACACATTGGAGAAGAAGAATTACCCAACAATCTGTGGATGCCACTCTGGCATTCCCTTAGGATCCACAAAATTCCCTCCCTTTTTAAATATAGCCGCTGTGAATTTAGGATTTGGGGTTAGACACATGTGAAAATATGACACACGTCCTTCCTGATGGATAGTTCAGAACACCCAGTTATAATTATGCAAACACTGAAAAAGGTCACAAAGGAAGTAAGAGGTTTGCATATTAAAATGAACACTAGCATTACCAATGGTACGCAAATATAATTTAAATCTATTATAAGAAAAGCTTCCAGATTTATTCCAATTGTTTCTGCCAAAATTTGCTCCCACTTTGTGCTAGAAGTTCTAAAGAGAAGAAATGTCTTAAAGAAAGATTTGTGTTTTATATTATGTAAGAAGATGATTTTCTATTAATAATTGTCCCCTGGTGACATCTGGAGTCTTGACGAAAGTCACAAGAACAGGACAAAGGATCCAATATTACTTTATTGATTTTTCAATTTATCCTCCTTTGATCAAGGTTTCAGGAGACTTCTTGAGATTGGCAAACACAGCAGCCTACCAAAGAGGAAATTATTTAGAAAAATAAATTGAGTGCTAGGGAGGATAATTTGTAGTTAAACATAGTATCTAAAATTACTCTGAAACATTCTTAAAAATATTAATACCTAGACAAACTAATGAACTAGTTGACTAACAATCAGTTGTCTCTGGGGTGAATACAGAGCTTTTTGATTTTTTTTTAAATTTAGTTATTTATTTTGGAAGCTCAGAGAAAAATCACAAATACAGAAGAAAGATCAGCCCTTTGAAGGTTTAAGCAAACACTTCTCCGTGTGTGCTTAACATGAGTCCACAGTGAAAGAATTGACCAGGTGCTCTGGTCAACAGATCTTGTATTCACAAAGAGATTCCCTAGAAAGATATCAAAACAGTGTTCCCTAATTGAACATAAAAGTGTACAAGAGTGCCCTTTAATTTGAAATCTAGGAAGACAAGTTGACCATAAATTCAATATGAACCAAAGGCGAGACATGATGTTGAAAGGCTAGGAATTACCTTAGCCCATTAAAGACACACTGTGATCAGATTATACCTGCACCTCAGTGGGCTGAAAGCCAATAGAGTAAGGTAGAACGAAGACAATAAGACTGCTTTTTTTTTTTTTGATAAAAGAGAAGACCACAGGGACAGTGACAGTAACTCCAAAAGTATGAAGTCCTAATGTGTATTAGGAATGGGCATTGTCTACCTCATCTAAACAGCAGCCCTTATAAGTAGAAATTTCATATTCCAAGTCTCATTAATTGTTGTCAGCCATCATTGAAAATGGTTAACTTGAATGAAGTTGCCGGAACTCACAGAAATGGAGAAAATTTAATACAGAATTGTAAGGGTCGAAGTCTTATGGGACGTTGACTGAGAATACTTATTATGCCAGTTTCTCAATTTGCAATGCTTTTAATCAGAAAGAAAACACTGGGTAAGATCATGGTTCTACTTACCACTGATTTATTTCAAAAGGTACATTATTCTGTCATTTCTTTGAAATTTAAAAATACCCTGTTCCTTGAATGAATAAAATATTTTATTGAGACATAATAGTGAAGGAACTTGTAGGCTTTACTTTGGTTAAGAAAAAGACACTCTGCTTTTGTCAATTACAGAATATGGAAAATTGTAAGCAACACTGTTGACTACACTAATCATAAGACCCGGTGCTTCTATTTTTCCTTTTCTCTGCACATTGCTTAGGTTTGTTGCTCTTTCCTTTGCTAAATATAGCTGGCTTCCTGCTATTTCCACAGCCAACTGAAGAATTTCATTAGGAAGGTGGAAAGCTAACACCATCACTCTGATGAATAAAATGGTCAGCTGCTATCTCTCCTTGCTCCAGTGGAAAAATTTACAAAGGGTGCTGGGTGACAGAACCGAGTTCATTAAAATAGCCAGTTGGTGTGATAAGCAGAGGTGAAAGCCTTCTTCTCACTGTGTTCCCTTGGCGGGCAGTTGTTAAAAGCACCAGTTGAAAGTACGAAAGAAGATGTCTTCTCTTCTTGTTCAAACCTGACCTGAAGGACTTCTCCAAGCCTGTACCCATTAAACATGTGATCAGAGAGCACTCTTCCCTGGCTTTACGTAATTCAAGAGTCCCTCCTTGACTGATCGACCCTGTAAATTCTCAGGGGCTTCTCATGTCTGCAGAATGAAACACCCATTCCCAGACCAGGCTTCAAGGGCCAGATGTATCTTTCTATCTTACCTGCGTTTCTCCCCTACATAAACCCTTCACCCCAACCAAAGTAGTCTGCACACCTTTGCCCAAGCACGCCTTTACGTCCTTGTCATCTTTTTCTAGAATGCCAATGTCACCTCTCCCATCCATCCCAATGCACCAAAGTCCAGCTCAAATCTTTCCACTTCAGCCAGGAAGCCGAGGTCATTCCCCGGTTAGAACTAATTGGTCCCTGTATCACCTACGTAGCATTGCGTCCTAACCCAGTGTTGTGAGCTCCTTTCCGCTGCCGTGGATCATTGATCCAAGGAGCTAAATTTCCTAATTGCTGCCCATTGTCGCTGGTTAACTGCCTTCCGCATTAAGAGTGAGACTATCCCTCATGATTTAACCATTGCCAGCCACAAGATCCTGTATGTGAATTAAATGTCCTTACAGAAATGATAAACTCACATAAAATTCTCTTTCCCTATCTCTATGTTTACTATAGGTTTGAAATTTTTCATAATCAAACATTTAAAAACAGAAAAGTCGGCATGAAGACATTGTAGAATATTTCTTACTAACCACTGAGATCCATTTAAAGAGGATGGTTTTAGAAAATGTGAATGTTCCTACACAACGGCCACAAGTTCACTAAATGACTGAGGCTCAGTGCCAAGCCCTCTGCCTGTGATTGTAGGCAAGAACAAGAACAGGAGCCAGATGGTATGGAAAACATACTTACAAGCGGGTTCATAAGCCAAATGAAGGCTGTAATTTAGTGGAAGGAACTGACGGTCCTCTCTGGCTTTCAAAATGTTTTTGAATTCAGAAAGGGGCATGCATAGTACTCTAACGTGTAATCTTTGGCCCAGACAAATGGATGCTCTTGTGGACAGTCACAACGTAGAATTTGTCATCTCCCTCGCATGGAATTTGCTTTGGTTACACCATCTTACCACATCCTTCCTTGGAAGGTCCTCTTTTCCTCTTCCACTTCATGCATCTTCTACCTACCCCAACTCGTACCAGAGGAGAGAAAACACACTATTTCCCTTGCCTAGCTATGCAAACATAACACTGCAAGAAATTACTTTTTAAATACACATACGTTGGGTGACTTCCGGTCAGTCTTATTTAACTGGATCTTTAATGCAGTAAAAGTCGAAGCTGACTAGTTTATCAAAAGGTTAAAAGTAGTGCCTCTCTACAAGGAAATTAGAGCATTCCCTCTTTTTTGTTTGCGTTTTAATTAAAACCACATGAGTGACCTTCAAATGAGTCTTTACTTCCATTCAATCATCATATTACTCCCTCAACTTCTCTATTTCAATAAGTATGTGTAGAGTTCATTAAGAAGCGTTAGAGTCCAGAAGATGGGTGATAAATCCGTGAAAACTAACAGGATATTCCAAAGATAGAGATGGAACCATAGCGTGTAACCAGGAATGGTACATGCTGGTCCAACAAAAGAATTTTGATTTAAAGCCTCTACTTTCTCATGCATTGAATGGGGTGAAAAGATGACTTCAATCGTGTTGCCAAACACTTAAAATTTATTATTAATTTGGTTACGGCTATTGCCCCGTATCCTACCATCTCCCTGCGCCTCTAACATAGCACATCTGCTTTACTGTATCCGCTGCTCGAGAACCTACGACCTGGAAAAGTTAGAGGTCATGCTAACCTATAAAGAGCGCTCAGAAAATCTACAGTAAAGAAAACTGTTCAGCACAACCTTCCCCAAACTTATCTGCCTTTTTATTTGCGGGATTTATTAACATCCTGAGAACACATTTTGGACTTGGGAAATCTTCACCTCGATCATTTTAGAAATACTTTGGGTCAAGAGGAAACTAAGTGAAAAGGAGAGCGTGACTAAGTAAGTTCCATCTGTGAACATGCCCAGGGGTCTCTCGTTTTTAAAAAGAACACAGGGGATGTTGGCTTCTGAGACAACAGAGACAACGTACTTTTCCCTCCGCCTCCTACTGGAGACATCAAAGAACCCTGGGCATTATATAGAAAACAAACACTAAGAAGGCTGGAAAGTGGAGAGAATTAGACAGACTGGTGAGGGAACTTGGACCTGAGACATGACACGTTGGTGAGTCCCCTCTGTTTGCTTTCTGTCTCACACACGCCAGACTCGCAGCTGGAAAAGACGGCAACTGGAAATGCCAAACATACGATAAGCGCCACCAAAATGGGGGTCTTGGAAACCAAAGGAGGAGGAAAGAGGCACTCTAGAAAGACAGAAAATTTTAACAGAGTAACTGCTCCACTCCAACCGAACACCACAGCAAAGGCTGGGTGGAGAGCTGAGACTTCCGCCATCAAGAGCTGCTGCCACCAGGTACCATAATCCCTCCACCTGGTGATGTCGGGAAGATCAGGTAGGGAGCCAGGACTTCCACCCCATCGGCTGTAGAGCGCCCTACATACCCCTTCTCATGGGCCAGTGGACCTCGCCCCACTTGGAAGTAAAGAGGTGCTCACTCTGCCCTGCCCTGCCGGGAGAGTTCAGACTTCACCACCACCCAACAGTAGAGATGCCACCGACCCATGGTGTCAGTGGAGACCACGTGGGGATCACAGCTGCCAGCAGTAAAGAGGAACCCCAACATAAACCCTACATGGGATAAACCCAAAGAAATCCATGTATGTTGTAAGTGGAGTATGTATCATATATGTCATGTGTGTGTGATATTTCATGTGTATACTTATACACACACATATATATTTAAATAATAATATATTTATATATTAATAAGTAAATATGTGTACTTAAATAATAAATTCCAGGAAGCACAGTTTTATAAATATATTTTTATATATGTGGTGCACATATATGTCTATACGTGTATGTATACACACATACACATGCGTGTAGTTCTGCAAAAGGAACAAGGAACACTCCGCATCACACTTATACATATTTTAATAAGCCAAATAATAATAAAGGGGGAAAAGTTATTGAAAAACTTGGATCTATTCATTAGAGAACACAACCACCTCATAAGATAATCATTACAATATTTATTTTAGCAGTGAAGAAACCGAGACTGGGAAAAAGTAAGGGGTTTACTCAAGGTCACAAAGTTAGCAGGTATCAGAGAAATTAGATCTCAGGTCTTCTCTCCGTCTCTAAGTCCCTGCTTTTTCCATCACCATATCAGCACTTTATTATGGCTTTTTCCATCACCATAATATTACTAAACCACATTATCCAGACAAATAATAAAATTTTAAATGTGTAAAGGTATTTAAAATTTTCCAGTGGCTTCCCCATATGTCCAATCTTCCAAATGATCCCATGAGTATGGAAAGATAGACATTATTTGCTCTGCTTTGCATTTAATGGGACTTAAATGGCAAAAAGTTAGTGGCTTGCCCAAGGTCAACTGATGCAACGAGGCTAAATAGGGCCAAAAGCCAAGTCTCCGGTTTGCTGGGCTAGAGCTGTTTTTCACCCTCCTTCTGGCGTAGCCGTGAAATAACAATGTCATTGCGTCCCTAGGAGTTGTCAGAGGAAAATCTCACCGGCCTCGGAAGTGGCACTGGGCAGGGAGGGGGACTGACACGGCTGTGACTCAGAACCGAGCCCGGGAGGGAGGGAAGCCCTTCCTTCAGGTGAGGCAAGGAGCCACATCCTTGGCTATTTCTGTGAACATTTGGAAGAATTCCCTGGGACCTCCCACAAGAATTTGTCTTTGACCTACGCTTTCATTTTTGGTTACGGCAAAATATTTTTCTGAGGATTTTAATTAGATACCCTTGTGTTGACTTTTTGACCTGTAAGTGTTTCTCAGCCCTACATGCTTCTAGATGCTTCCCTGCACCCTGGAAGAGGCAATCCTTTGAGGACAGTGACACCATTCACAGTGGTGAAAGTCAGGTAATAACAATAATAACCTCAGAAGGATAAAATGCAGAAAATGAACAGAAGGTGCTAACTTTTGAGAGCTTACTCTACCCGGAGCATGATATCAAGTCTTTGCATGGATTATCTCAATTAATCCTCAAATCACCCCGTGAGGTAGGCGCCATCGTCCTCCCCATTTTGCAGATGAGGAAACTGAGACATCCAGAAGCTGGATAATCTGCCTAAAGTCAAACCCTTTGCAAGCAGCAGAACCAAGAATTTACTCCAGAGACGCAAATCTTAACTGTGCCGTGCGTGACGTCATTGATCACCCAGCAGTTACACCTCTTATTAAGAGGGTGAACAATTAGTGACCTCTATCAGGTGAAACTTCTACCAGTATTACTAATATTAATAACCATAGTTGATATTGATTGTGCATGCATTTTGCGCCAAGCACTGGGTTAAGGTCTCATATCTATTATTCTGTTTAATCCTTAGCAACAATTCTATGAGGCAGGTATTAGTATTACGGTCAATAAGCACAGAGAGATTAAGTAACTTATTCAAGGTCGCACTGTAAACAATTGGTTTAAATCCAGGAATTCTAACTCAAGTTCATCAAATTTTTTTTAAAAAATTAAATTTTAACAGGAGAATCTGTGGTCAGTTAATAAAACCAAGCTTACCTATTCAAAAGTGATTCAAACATTTGTTTTAAGAGCACAGAGTTCTAACAAGCTAAGTGACCTAGTTCTCGACAAATCCTAAAGACAAATCTAATGGCAATCACTTATAAAACATTCCAACAGAAAAATCTCAGTGTCACAGATGTGGCGGAGCTCCAAGCCCTCTACAATGTACCACCGATGACAAATTTTTCACATCTCCCGCTCTGCCCATCATAAACCACACTGTAATTTGCTTTTTACTTAAAAATACTAGAAAGTTATCTCATCTACTCAAAAGCAAAAGAAAATAATCTGGCTGGGCACAGTGGCTCATGCCTGTAATCCTAGCACTCTGGGAGGCCAAGGTGGGCGGATCTTTTGAGCTCAGGAGTTCGAGACCAGCCTGAGCGAGAGCAAGACCCCGTCTCTACTAAAAATAGAAATAAATTAGCTGGACAACTAAAAATATATAGAAAAAATTAGCCGGACATGGTGGCGCATGCCTGTAGTCCCAGCTGCTCGGGAGGCTGAGGCAGGAGGATCGCTTGAGCCCAGGAGTTTGAGGTTGCTGTGAGCTAGGCTGATGCCACGGCACTCACTCTAGCCAGGGCAACAGAGTGAGACTCTGTCTCAAAAAAAAAAATAAAATAAAATAATCTGAATATTTTATACAACTAAAGTATTAAACTTGCATTAAAAAATAACAAAGAAAAACAGGCTTTCAGTTGTGTTTGGGTATTGAGGTTCCTGGAGACTAGACCTCAATATTTTTATACTTTTAAAGAAAGCAATAAAAATGTGTAAATGTACCAGTAGTTTTCTTTTGCCCGATGCTGGTGGGAGACTTTTTCTCTTTGGGGAAACATGGGGTTTGGCACAGAACTTAACGGGCGCTCTGGTTATGCCCAGGTGAATGACCAGCCGGAGGAAGGGCGGGCAGGGATGAGGAGTGTGGATGGAGAAAGCCGTCTTCAGGTGTGAGCTCTGAAACTCAGCCCATATCGTGATGGCAAAGATGAGGGTGGTAACCTGGGAGTGGGCATGGGCAACCAGCTTCCCTGGGGAGGGGGAGCCTGGGATCCAGGGACAGAGAGAGGCACACCCATATGGGGTGGTACCTGGCCTGCCACCAGCAGAGATGGGGCGTAGAGACAGATGGCCCTCTGCGGAAGCAGGAGGCTGGCAGACGTTAGAAGCATCTTGGGCTTGTATCTACTGATATCTAATGGGCAGTTTCAGGATTTTCTTTCTTTTCTGCATTATAATTTCCCTCTGTAACTCAGGAGGCTTTTGAAACGTTTTCCTAAATGTTCCTCCCTTGTGGTTGTTATGCTTTGGGGGGGTAAGGGAGGAGCTCACATTCACACTGGGGGAAATCCGCACGGGGAGAAGAGGACCGGAAAGTCAGTGATCAGAGGCTAAGAGGTGGCCGGGCGCGGTGGCGCACGCCTGTAATCCCAGCACTCTGGGAGGCCGAGGCAGGAGGATCGCTCAAGGTCAGGAGTTCAAGACCAGCCTGAGCAAGAGCGAGACCCCCATCTCTACTAAAAATAGAAAGAAATTAGCTGGACAACTAGAAATATATAGAAAAAATTAGCCGGGCATGATGGCGCGTGCCTGTAGTCCCAGCTACTCGGGAGGCTGAGGCAGGAGGATCACTCGAGCCCAGGAGTTTGAGGTTGCTGTGAGCTAGGCTGATGCCACGGCACTCTAGCCCAGGCAAGAGAGTGAGACTCTGTCTCAAAAAAAAAAAAAAAAAAAACAAGGCTAAGAGGTGATGTAGGAGGTGGCCAAGGAGAGCCAGAGTAGCCAGAACAGAAATACTAAGAAACAACCCAATTCCTGCAGTCCCATTTGGTGGGAAACTAGACCATTTAAGTAGTAATAGGAGACTCCTAAATTCACTCATTTTTTTTCCTGTCTTAAAAGATTACAGATTGTTTTTATCATGAACAAATTGTCTCTAACGACTCCACTGTCTATACATAGTTGTCTCAGGGAAAACAGGATGTGCAATGCTAGTAAAGAGCTTGTGGTTCGGAGTTAGAAAGCCCTGGGTTTGATGCCAAGTTCTGCCCTCTGTGTAGCCTGAGCCTCACTTCCATCGGCAGCGTAATGAAAACAATCATGCCTAGCTTCGTATGGTCGTTGGGATGAAATCAAGTAACGGGGATTAAGTGACAGATTATTTTTTTATTAGAAATGAAAGAAAACAAAATCTAAACAACTAGCAAAAAAAAAAATAAGGGTTTTAAAAAGGGGTGGTTAGCTGAGGGAGTCCTTACAATGATTCATTCAGGTCTATGACAGGTCCGTTAACAGAATTGCATATAATATAGCACCAAAAACGGTCACAGGATGATTTCCATTTTCTTTAACAAGAACTACCCAGCACAGGCTTGCGTAGTTCCAAAATGTGTATTCTGTGTCATGTGACTATTTTCTAGCAGACCCTAGAAAATAAACAACGGTCCTCCCGAAAATAAAGAACAGTCGAGCGTTCCTTTCTTCTTGGTTCTACCAATGCAAGAGGAAGAATTGTTCTCTTTTAGGGAAAGAAAAAAAATAGCTTCTCCTCAAAGGCATTAAGGAAAAGGAGAAAATAAGGTGGCCATGACTCTGACTTTGGCCAAACGCACCTAAGTCTTATTTTTCACACTCAACCCTTTCCCTGAACCGCCCAATACCATCCACACGCAAAAAGGAAAGTGTCTGTCTTCCGTTGACACACACACAAGAAAACTTTAGATCACTCACAAAAAACACAGAGTCATAGCTTTTTTGAAAAGTAAATTAATCTCTACATCCATCACTCCATTGTAGATACATCTTAAAGGATACAGGCTGGCAAAAACTGGGTGTTAAACTCTATCTTCTCATCTAGGAATCGAATTGTGTTTCAACGAAAAATAAAGTAGGAACAGGGGCATTTCCTTCTTCATACTCATTTTTTTAAACTAATGGTAAGATCCTGCCTGGGCTAAACTCTTTCCAAAGGAGACAGTAAGCTCCCCACACAACAAACTAACAATTTAAAATTCCTTCCTCCCTTGTGCTCATTCTAGCCTAAAATATTACCAAGTATTAATTTCAGCGTTCTACTTGGCTGTTAAATCACAAACCACACTGGCTGGTGAGAAACAAAGAAAGAAAAGAACCATTATTCACAGTCAAACCAGAAAGTTCCACAAATAGCTCTATAAAAGTCAACTAAATTATGATTTTTCACTCCCTCGTGAGTCAGGAGAGAAAGGTTCTAACTATCCAGCTGTGCAAGTTTGGGGTGGAGATTATTAACTGGACAAGGAAACAGAGTTTACTTTAAAGAGATAAAAGATTAGCAGAGAGAGTATGCTTGGCTTGGTAAAGATTTGCATACTTTTGTTCTTCTGATAAGAATGCGATACAGAGACCAGACAGCCTGAGACCAGGTCAGTCATGCAGATTTGTCTCCTGTCACATGATTGCCACCACAGAAGGCCACACTCCATCCTTGTGCCCCATCGAGGTGTCTTTCCTTCTGCCCTGCTCAGCCCTGTTCCTTCCATCTGCTTTCTACATCTTCTCATTCTTCCCCCAGAAATTCCTCACTCATTCTCCATCTCCAGTGATTCCCCAAACATTTTATATTTCTATAATATGGCTTCATTTGACTTTCTAAGTGTCAGTTGGGTATCTCTTCCCTACCAGACTTTAGTAAGGTCTGGAAGAACGATGAGCCTGTCTTTTCTTGCCCTTAGCTCTCTCATGTTCTTGAACATGAAATAAGTATATTTGTTAAATTTTTTCCTAATGCATGTTCTTTTATTGGTTCCTTCTTCTATTTTCTCCCTTCTGTTACTATCCTCCTAGCGGAGGCTTTTCTGGATTCTTGATGATCATCAGGAGAAAAGAGTTTCAAGATGCACCATGTAAGCCAAAGCAACAGTTTTTATTATTGAAAGCGAAGATTGAAAGCGAAAGTACACACTCTCAAGAGTAAGAGAGCGGGCAGGCAGGAGAAGAGCAGCTGCCCCAGGAAGATGGGGCTTTTGGTCTTTTGAAGTCTTGTTAACTGAGGGGAGGAATATTCAGGACTAAGGGATTGGCTTTTACCAAATTTGGGTAGTAATTCCTAGAATTGGGTTCCCTCCCATTTTCATACTTTATATAGTTGTTTCTGAACGGTCATGGCGATTTCAAGGATGGAGAGATTTTAAAACCACAATGCAAATGATATTGTAATTAGCCAAATCTCACATAAGGTGATCTAGATAGCTGACAAACCGGTTGAAGCTGGTCCTTGTCTGTTGTTATCAACCCCCCTTAGTTAGATTTTAGCATCTGTACCCTCTCTGCGAGTCCCCGCATCCAGTCTCAGCCCTGTCTCCTAGTTCTCCCCCACACACCATGTCCTTTGAAAGCTAAGAAGAGTAAGCTGGAGTAGGGAAGACAAAACAGGAACTTGCACATGGCAGGTGGAGGAAGGAGGGAGGGAGGCTCAGGGGGGAGGCATGAGAATACATGAGGTCAGAGATACACAGTCTGGACTTCCCTGAACTTCAGTCCAGGAAGCAAAGAGATGGAAACCCCAAATAAGTTTCCTGATAGGGGTGGGCAGTTCCTGGAGCAGAAGAAACAGTTGCCTGGTTTTCAGGGAAAAGTCAAGAAGAGATCAAGCCTCACAGAGAAACACGACATCCAAAAAGATGCTCCCTAGGAAAGGACAGAGACGCAGTGGCGTGCTGCGTTTTGCCTTGGGCAGACAGACAGCCCAATTAGGGCTTGTTCTCCTCTCGTGGCTCTCAAGTGTGTGAGAAGAATCCAGAAACTCCAATGTGCTCCAGAGCAAGAACAGAAGAGAGAATTGGTCACAGGGCTGGAGATCTTGCTGACGGTCCGCCATGGAGAATGAGGTCTAAAGTGGACAGCCCGGATTGAAGACCGCATGGATGACATGGCAGAGAGGCAAGGTACCTACTGTGCCATCCACCCCAGAGTGGGGTTAAGGCAGCAGAGGAGGACCACTGCGTCCTGACCCAACCAAGACACTAGATCGCAAATGCATCAGCTGCAGATTGTGCCAGCGGAGGACAACAGAGTGCTCACCGTCCACCCAGAGGCCCCAGTGGAGAGGACAAGGAACAATAGAGGGAAGGAATTTCATTCTTGCTTTAACCAAGCACGTTAGTCCTATAGCCAAGTGTGGGTGATGTCTGTGGGAGGAACCCCCAGAAGGGAGTGAAGCTTGTTCCTAGTTCCCAGGACAGAGATGCTCAATGAAGGGCATATGGGCAGTACAAGGACCCCGCAGGCTGCCAGGCTGTGTACCAAACGAAGACACAATTCACTCCAAGAGGCCACATGCACCAGACCCAATCAGGGTCTATATAAGTCTATTACAGTGCCACATTTTGTGATATCAATCATTTGATATTCTGACCCAGCGCTTTGCCCAACCTGCCCAGAATCATGAACTGAGAGTACTATAGATTCAAGGCTATAATTTTTATCGGTTTAAAAAAATAGTTGTCGTGTCGGTGAGTGTGTTCTCTGCCACCTTAAAGTAAGACTCTTTATCCTCCCACTGAGCAAAAACAAAAACAAAACCAAAAATTATTCTTTCAAGCATCAGCCGCCAAAATGCAAATGTAGCTGAAGATTTCATGGGAGACAGTTACAAGTTTCTATTGTGTACCACCTGGGGAAAAAATAACAATAAAAATTCTCTCTAGACATTTCTGTTTTCTGGCAAATTCCTCGTCAGATGCCAGGTTCAGGTCTCTTCCCCTGACTCAATCCTCCCCTAAGGCAGTCTACAAAATGTCCCCTAGCAGTTCAGATCTCTTCCTAACTGGCAAAGCTGATTAGGAAAATAAAATCCTAAATTCTCAAATGAACCGAGTAGTAAACGAGCAAACATCTTTTGTTTTTCCATCAGCTCTCAGAGGTTCTCTTCCCCGTGCCTCCACTCCAAGCAGATCACTAAAGTCTCCACCCAAAAATAAAGGATTTATCCGCAGGAACACCTAATGAGAGTAAATTAGATGCTGCTTACTTATTTACAATTGTGCCACGTGCACGAGGTCACAGAGATCCGGCTTACAACTCAGGTGTGAAATTTAACACTTAGATAAAGTGATTATATCTTCTCATCTGCCTCATTTTATTTCGTGTGTAATGTTGCATGATCCTTCCCGCTGAGACATACACTGACTACTGCTCTGTTTTTATAGCAAACTGAAAGGATAAAAACAACCACAGGTATCCAAGGACCACTGGTATTATAGTCCCTCTTCCAGCTACAACCTTGATCGTTTTCACACTCGCATTCTTACAATCTACATCGCATTTTCATTTTAGTCCATTTTTTTAAAAAAAGACAGGATCCTATACCCAGCGAATGGCTTATTCTCTCATTGGTGCCCAAATCAGAGAGAAAAAAAAGAATTCAGATAATTTATTGGTATCTCACATTCATTACGCATTCAAAAGAATTCATACGGCCTAATTATTACAGACTCTTTGTGGGCTCTGCATACGAATTGCCAATTTGCTTCCGCTTTGAAAAAAAAAATTAGTTCCTTGTTATTTTATGTGAAAATAGGTTAATCACAATGACTGGCCTCATTTCATTCATGCAAAACAGCGGGATCGGTGGAGGAGAATAAAAACAGGGAAGCTATGTTGAAATTTTGAAAGGAAGAGAGCCACCCTCCTCCGAGGGAGACAGCCTGCCCGCCATCACGCCCAGACGAGGTTGACTCATTTCCTTCCCTCTCCTCAATTACCTAGGAAGCCCTCTCTCCTCTCTCCAGCCCTCCCTGAATCCCTCCACTCTTGCAACCCTCTCAATGAATCACAGAGAGATCACCCAACCCACCCAAGAAAATATGGACTAAAGCAAGAGATGAAGAACTAGGCTTTCTTTTTTTAATTAGAGGAAAATAAAAGGGAAGTCTCCACTGGAAAGTTTCTATAATTACCAATATAGTTGATCGAACTATGCAGTAATCTTTTTGAAAAATCTTACTATTGAGGTAGAACATATTTAAAAGATACTTCATGGCGCACACATCGTAAGTGGACAACTCGAATTTTTATGTATCTACGTGGGCATATATGTATCTACATGTGTACAGGTACAAAATCCATGCGATTCCACCAAGAGCAAAAGATATATTAACAGTACATCCAACACCTAGAAAACTAAGGTTCCTTCCCAATCAATAAACACCATCTGTTCCCACAGAAGTGACTATTCTGACTTCTCTCACCGTAAGATTATTTCCCCTGTTCTTGAACCTTCCGTCATTGGAATCTACCATGTATTTTTTTGTGTCTGGCTTCTTTCACTCAGGCTTAGGTCTGTGAAATTCATTCATATTGTTGCGTATGGCAGCAGTTGGTTCTTTTTTATTGCCGTATATTATTCCATTCTCTGGATTTTTATGAATAAAGCCACCATGATGAATGAATTGCTATAAACATTCTTTCAGTGGACATATGAGAACTATGCAGTAACTGTTACCTAATCTTCCTACTTCTGCTTCTGTACTTCAATCTGACTTACACACAACCATCCCAGGAATCTTCCTAAATCAGCTCAGACCCTGGCTCTCCACAGAGCTCAGCAGGTCCCCACACCGTCTGTAGACGGTCCCAACTCCAAACTAGACTTCCAAAGCCCTCTATGATTTAACCACATCTCCAGGTTTATTTCCTGTCTAATTTCAAGATTTGTTACCACCCACAGTCTCCAGTCTAAACACACAGCTCACTGTTCCCCACACACGCCCCGAACGTTTGTTTACGAAACACCAATCCCTCCCTACACCCAGAAAGTATTTTCTCACCAATTACAAATTAAGAATAAATATTTGAATTTAAAAAATTGGTGGCCTCAGATTATTTTAAAGACGTCTTCCTGATATGACTTTATGGAGAGGTTATAAAAAGTAACATAGATGACATAAGTGGAATTTTTCGTTCAATTTGGAGGAAGCTGAGAGCACATACCTGGAACAGTTTTACGCACGGGTTAAGGTTCGGGCCTTTGGAGAATCCTGGTTCTGCTACCTCCTAGCTATGCAACCTTGAGGAAAATATTTGACTTTTCTTTTGCCTTAGTTTTCCGATCTAAAAAATGGAATCAAAACCCTTCCTTGCAGAGTGGTTATAAAGAATAAATAAAATAGCATATATACTACTTAAAACAGTGACAGGCACCAAGGAAGCAAACAATAAATAGTATTTATTACTATTAATAAAGAAGCTGCACATCAGAGAGGCTAAGAGTAAAAACTTGGGGATTGCAGCAGTGTGTAGGTTATTTGCAGGTAGCTTTATCGCCCTCTTCTCACATCTGTGGCTTTAGAATCTTCCAGGTTCTATGAGTCCCCCTGCGGCCCCTACTTTACCAAACTTTTCACTTCTACTGAATCATTTTCATTAACACACTCAAAAATTCCGAGTTGTTGGAGTCGGTGCAAAGAAAAAATGTGAAACATCTCATTTTTCAAAAAGACAATACCTGGTATTTTACTTTAGTGTTAGAAACTTTTTCAGTAATCCCCGCTAAGACTTACAAATGTTAAAATGTCTTTTTTAAACCTCTAAGGCATTATATTGATCCATAACCTCAATCATCACCTGAAGCATCCATCTGCTATGTTATATATCGTAAAGAGCCCATGGTCACCTTGTCAGAAACACGAATACAGACAGAGACGGGGGAGAGAAACTAAACAGAAAAACCACACAAACGGCTTCCAGAACTGTATTGTGTTCGAGACAAGTGTAAGAGCGTTTTGTGTAGGGATGAGTGACCTGCTTGTTTCAATCAGTCCCTTGTAGGCGGAGATGGCGTCATCACCATGGCGCCTTTGTTTGGAAGGAAGGGATACATGGGGCGAGGTAGAACGTAAAGAAGAAAAGGAAGAGTCAGAGGAAATCCATTCAAGGAATAAAACGTCACCTAGAGAAGAACATTTCAAGGAAATAAAGGACAAGCATTATTTTGTAGAAAGGGAACTCTGAGATTGTGTCAGAAAATGAAGGAGTTGAATACATTTGAGTGGGCACAGGACCCCCCCTGTGGGATCTCATTCCTCCTGCGTTCACTGCTCCTAGTCCAGAGTTTTAGTCCTTTTTGGATATGGGCAGTTTCTGAGCAAATTAATCCATTTCCATTGTCCATTGTTCCATAATCCATTCCTGAGTGAGACTACCCTGTATCGAATATTAAAGAATGACTTATTTCAGGCTATATTAAAATCTCTCCCTGAAATTGCCATTTTCCCGTATACATCTAGGCAACACCTGTTGTATTATTTTCTATTGTCAACTTCAGTTTTCTGCTTGGAATCACTCTTCCCAGCAATGCCAAGTTTATTGACGCCAAAGAGCCAATTGTGCTTTTTTGTTTAATCTTCATAATACCAATAAATATTGGTTGAATAGATTTACTTCCTTCGACGTTTATTTCCTTCGATGGAAACCCTAATGTTTTCCATTCCATTTTTATAAATGTGGCTGGGCTTCGTATTTCAACCAATCGTTCTAAAGAACAGGCTAAATTGAAAGGCATGAATTTGCCAAGAGAGAGAATTCGGCACATAAACCTAAAATCAACCTTCTTGCTTTTAGTTTACCAAATTATCCAATCTTGTGATTGCATAATTAGGGCATACGTCGTACGGAAAATACTTCATTTCTTTTGCAAAGATAATTTTTTCCACCGAGGAAAGAAAATGTGCCGTCTGATTTCAAAACAGAGACATTGAAATCTTCTAGGACGGGGCATTCAGTATTGCAAAACGTTCACTCCGTCTTCAGAACGTTCTGCTGCAGCGAGATGACCAGGAAGTATAGACGGAACTATAAATATCCTCAGTGAACCATGAACCATCTGCTTCTAATTTGTGCCTGGGTGGCTTAGACACAAGGCAGGAAAACATGCCTGGTTTGGGGAGGCTTGAATAGATGCCACAGAGTAAGCGCCCGTTTCCCAGAGTTTGTTGGCATTTTGGTTAGTGAACTCCACCTACCAAAACGAAAATGATCACCAGGTCTCAGAGGCTCCCTTCTAGCCCTTGGCTTTAACATTTAAAGAAATAGAAAGGGGAGCAAAACTTTTCGCCAGCTTTGCCACACAGATACGTTTAAGCCAGTGATTCATAAAACATTTTCAACATTTTATTTGTGCAAACTATATAGTCTTTATATAGTATGTATATACATATATATTTTTTTTTCAAATTTTGGTGTTAATTCCACGTTGGTTTTGTTGTCTCCTTGCCAATGCCCCAGTTACTGTTATATTCTAGATATTTGCCTGTTTTGTATTTAACTTCACACAGCTCCCATTAAGCTGATTAATGTTCCATTTGATCTTTTTTTTTTTTTTCGGAGACAGAGTCTCGCTCTGTTGCCCAGGCTGGAGTGCCATGGCGTCAGCGTAGCTCACAGCAACCTCAAACTCCTGGGCTCAAGCGATCCTCCTGCCTCAACCTCCTGAGTAGCTGGGACTACAGGCATGTGCCATCAGATCTCGCTAATTTTTCTACTTATAAGAAAGCAAAAAGGAATAGCAAGAGACCAGATCTCGCACTTGCTCAGGCTGGTCTTGAACTCCTGGGCTCAATCAATCCTCCCACCTCAGCCTCCCAAAGTGCCAAGATTACAGGCATGAGCCACCGTGCCCAGCCAAGACATACTTTTTATTCAAAAATTTTTCATGTCAAAAAGGATTTGGTAGAATGAGGTAGCAGTGTATTCGTTTGCCAGAGTTGCCATAAAAAATCTTGCAAACTGGATGGTCATCCACAAAACAATAGAAATTTATTGTCTCACAATCCTAGAGGCTAGAAGTCAAAACTCAAGCGGTCAGCAGGGCCGTGCTCCCCATGAAACCAGCGGGAGAAGGATCTTTCCTTGTCTCTTCCTAGATTGTTGTGGTTTGCTGGCACTGCTTGGTGTCCCTGACTTAGAGACGCATCATTCCAACCCTCCAAGTTCACGTGGCCATTTTTCTTCTCTGCGCCTCCATCTCTGTGTCCAAATTCCCTCTTTTTATAACAACACTAGTCATAGCTGATTAGGGTTCACCCTAAAGACCTCATTTTAAATTGATTACCTCTGGGTAAAGACCCTATTTCCAAATAAGGTCACATTCTGCCATATTTTAACCAACCTGACTGCCTCCAAGAAAATGACACATTCTTTATTGGAAATTGTCTGAAATAACTACTTATTGAACCCTGTACTGTGTAAATCATCTTTTTTTTTATAGCAAGTTTTAAGGAATTTGTAAAGGCAATCTACAAATTAAAGGAAGCTATGCATTATTTCTACTATGTACTTTTTGCCCTTGTTCATGAGGAAGAGGTCTGGAGAGATTAAAAAAGAATTCCTGAGTCAAACTTTTTTTAAATGTGTGGAAATTTCTGTCATTTTGAAAAGAACCTGACAACAGTGGAAAATTCATAAAGGAATCTGAAGGCCACAGAACTCGATTTTTATTCTTATCATGACCAAAGGTACTTTACATCCAATTGACTTCAGCGCCTAGATCTAAGACAGACACAATAAGGGATTAAGTAATGTGAAGTCAGCTCTACCATGAGGAAGAATAATACTAAACAGTTGAGTTCAACAAATATTTATTAAGTGTAGCTATGTGCAAATACTGTACTAGGCAATGTAAGGATAGAAAGTTGACTATAACATGGTCCTGCTTTTAAGAAGTTTATCTCCCTAAATGAAGAAATAAGATACATATAAAAATATCTATAAGACAGGATACTTTCAGAAAATAGAGGAGGGATCGATTGATTCTAGTGGAGGGAAAGGGAAAATTAAGTAGAACCCTAAAATACAAAATGTATTTCCAATAGTCAAATATGGAGTAATGGTGATTGAAATACCTATTTTAAGTATTCCATGCTATTTTTAAGTACTGACATAGTAGTATTTTTGTGGTATAATACTGTAACTTAGATTTCTTTAACTGCAATCTGAATCTTTAATGTCTTGAGACATACCCAATGATTATAGGTGGCATTAAAATTTTGAATTGAACAAAAATGCACTCATTCTGAAAGCACTTCATTCCCCTATAATTCTCAGGATGACAGAGAAAATGACAAAAACAAAGCTGCTATTTCAAGAATGATTAGTCCAAGAACCAGAATGTAAATATGGCAATATTTAAATTTATGTAAGTAATTATGCATCAGAATCTTCATCTATACGTAATGAACTAAAGAAGATAAACAAAAACAAAATGCTTTCTCTAAAACAAAAACTAGAGCTTGCTATCAATTGAAAAATCTTCGAAAATACACTGGCATATACTCTCACGCATACAAAAGTTGTACACAATGTTGTCTTTAAAAACATCCAACAAGACAATACACGACTGCTATTTAGAGTTAGCAGGTAACTATGGCCTCACCATTTCCCAACTAGGGCAAGGTCAAAAAGAGCTTTGCACACATATTTCGACATCAGTACAATTGATAGATTTTCCTTTTAAAGATTGTGATCTTTTTAAAAGATCAAACACGTGCTTTTAAATCTTAAAATTATTTCCTTCATTGCTATGTGGTGTTAGCTCTTTAAACAACATTTTATTTCGGTGTCCACTGATATCTGGGGTGGGGATTGGTGATCAGGCTGAGAGATAGGTTAGAACCTAATTGGAAAAGTCACCAGGAGAAGCAACAGGGAAGGAAAAACTTTCCTCTACCCTCTGTGGCTTGGTCTGAAAATTAAACTGACCAGAGTCATATTAACAGGGGAAAAGCATACAGATTTTATCGAACATTTTTAGGTGCACGTGGGAGCCCTGATAGGAAAAATGAAGACCAGGAGTGGTTGGGACCAAGAGCTTATTATTCATATACCTTTTGTAACAAAAGAACATAAACTTGCAGAAAAGTGACAAGACAAAAGAAAGGGAGTTTAAGCCTCTGCAGGCAGTAAATTGTGGGAAAGTGAGTAGGAAATACACGAAACTAGTGGAACATAAAGGCTATTTTAGGTTGGTTTGTACAGATCCATTTCAGCGTTGACTCCCAGCCTCTGACAATAAGAATGTTCTTGTCTTCCTGGTGCAGGGAGGACACCTTTCTCATAGGAAATTTTATGACCTGCTTTTAGGTAGAAAGGGAGAGGTCAGAGAGCCGTTTCTGCAACTGCTGTTTCTCAAATACCATCAGCTCAGCGCAATCAATATGCTAAAGCAGCACATTCTGGGGTGGCCTGTTCTAAGCCCCTTCCAAGCCTTGCGGCAGGCCGGGCAGCGGGAGAGCACGATCAGAGCTTAAGGGATGGAGGCGTGAGGACCAGCTGGAGAGATGCAAGGTGACAGACGCAGAAACCAGATGGAGCCGCTTGCCTGGGGCTTCTACCTGCGGCACAACCTGCGGCGCACCGGTACCGCTGCTCACGACAGGGACCGGGGACGTGACAAAAGAAAGGCCACGCGTGACCTCGTCTTTGGTCCCTTTCCGCTTCCCTCGCTGCTCCTTCATGCCCAAATGAGAATCTTGCTTTTTCAAAGCTTTTTTGTTTGTTTGTTTTGCAAATTTTGATTGCACTCATAACATTTTGCGTGCATCCCTGCATCTTCAAATGCAACGTGGCTAAAAGCTAGCCCATTATTCCCACTCACGGACGGTGTACACGCCACTCCTCCTGTGTTCCCACCTCCCAGGAACAGCCCCAACCTCCACGGCACCCAGATGCAAATTGCAGCCTTTCCTCTGCCTCGCTGGGTGGGCGCCAAGTCCTGTATAACCGACTTCCTAAGATTCTCCAGAAACTTCCCCTGTTCTCCGTCCACACTGGCAATCGAGGCGCTTGTTTTTGTTGCCTGGACAACACGATTATTCTAAATGGATCTCCCTGCTCCTTTCGATCTTCCTCCTCCTCACAGTAATCCACTTCCCGTCCTGCGACAAAAAGATTTTTCTAAAATGCCATTACGGTCACATTATGGCCCTGCTTTAAATCCTTGTTTCTGTGTTGTCTCCAAGATGCAGGGAAAACTCTGTGATGTGAGTTACAAGATCATTCACGATCCGGCCCCACCTCCCTCCGGACTTCCTCTCCTACAGCATCTCCAGGCGTCCTTCCCCGAAGCCCGCCTGGCCACCCCTGGTGACCTGAGCATCCCTCGCTCTCTTACAGACTTCGTCGTGCTGTTCCCTTGCCCGGAATGCCTTTCTCTGCACTCCCCACTGTATTCATCTCTTATTGCTGCTGTAAAAATTCATCGCAAGCTTCGTGGCTTAATACAACACTGATTTATTCTCTTATGGTCTCGAGACCCTTAATTTAATCACATCTGCAAAATCCCTGTCCTACAAGGTCACATTCACAGTTTCCAGTGACCAAGACCTGGATATTTGGGGGAGCCATTATTCTGCCTACCACACCTACCCTTCTCTGTCTCAGCCTTTCCAGATGCAGTTTACATATTTTCTCCCCTCCGGGAAATTTCTTTACATACGAATCCCTCCCTCCCATCACTACGTCCAGCTACCCACCCTGGGTACGTCGCTAAGGCAACCAACGGTCTGGGTTTGCCTGGGACCGAGGAGGTTCCCAGCTAACCCGGGACTTTCGGTGTTAAAACCAGAAAATTGCCAGGCAAACCAGGACGAGTCCGCTACCCTGAGCCCTCCCCTTTCTGTGCACATCACCCTCCTTGCAGCTCTCGTCACGTGGGATTGTATTTTATAACACAATTCTCAGTTCTCTCGTCTTTCTCCTCTGCTGGGCTATGGGCAAGGATGGGTTTCTTTTGTGTGTCTGAGACTCGTGCCTCCGTTTCTAGCACGTGGCAGACGCTCAGCGCATGGAAGGATGCGAACAGCGTTTGCAGAGCAGCCCTGCGACAGCGGACAATCCAGGCAAGGTGGAAATTTTCCATCCCGTGAGCAGAACAAAAAACAAAACAGAACAGAACACTAAACACCAGTATGAGACGTGCTCTGTTCTCTTGGGTACTTTTTTTCTTTTCTTTTTTCGTCTACACTTGCAAATTTGAGTTAAACTAGACACAGTGCTTTGCAGGAACCCAGATACTCGCGGTTCATGACAGAACACGCTGTCTGTGAACAAACAGAGGCTCTGCTATTTATAGCTGATGGCTTTACCACCTGTCTTGCCTGTTTCTCGAACGCTCTTCGCCATACTCAAAGCAGATTGAAAATAGATTTTTGGATCTGGGAGGCTTCTAACATTGCTTTATTCTCTTAAACGCTGATAAAATGGACCCGTGCTTGGACTTCGCCTCCAGGTTGTCCCAGCAGCTGGAGCACCAGACTTGTGAGTCACTTTGGTGTCACTTCTCCCTACCTGCCCTCCAGCCAACCTTGTTTACCTCTATGCAAGTGTCCTTCCAAAAGTGCCTTGCAGCTTAGGCAGAGTTAATGGAAAAGTAACTCAGGTAAACATTAAAAAGCAAGACTCAGACAAAGACGTCATTTAGCTAGAGCCGCTGATTCTACAGTCCCAATTCAGAGAAGAGTAATTTCTGTGGCTGAGTAGGGAATACATCTATGCCCTGGAGCCAAGGGTGCTTATCATGCTTTGAACAACTGTATGAATGGAAACCCTGGACAGAGCAAGAGTGAGGGCAAGAAAGAATGAAATACACATCTTGTGTTACCCATATTGATAAAGAGAGAGAGAAACCGGAAAATTGAAACCTATTTATGTTACACATATTTGAAAACAGAAGCTGTGTAAGAAGTTATTCCTAATGAATGAGAAAATGAAACTTGAAACTTTGGACTGAAGATCCACTCTATCGTATCAGTGTGTATCTAGATCTATAATGACCAGCCACGCCTACGTACGGAGTTGAATCACATCACCCAAAGTGAAGAATCAACACAAATGCAACGAGAGGAAAATATATTCACAAAAGCATAATGCTGTAGATAAAAGCATGTGTATTTTAGTTTGGAAAAATATCTTAAACTCTATTCAAGGTTTGTGTATATTTTCTGTAATGTTTGATAAGAGAGGAAAGTTCTTAATCATTCTCTGCAAGAAATGCATATTTCATACTTAAGTGAATGAATCTGAAATCTCCCTGAATGGAGATGACTCCTAAGGGGTCATGACAGATGAATGACTCATTTAGCCAAATGCAGCCACCAAGGCCCTGATTGCAACCTGGGCACACAGCTCTTTAAGCTCTGGCCACCATTTGCCTGCAAATGTGCCATCATAGTTATAATTTCACCTCCAAATTCACTGAGGAGTCATCTACCAAAGCACTACTGATTGTTTTTTTACTGCTTAATGTGACACAATGCAGAATTTTAAAACCAGTCGTATAGGGAAATCCAGATTTCTGCAGCTTTGTGTGCTCTCCAGATTTATAAGGACATAAAGCTACTTGAAATCCAAAGGAAAAGGAAATATCCCCTCTCTTGTTCCATAGGGTCTGGCTTTCAGGTCACCCTGCTCCAAAGAATTAAAATTTAAAGATGAGGCTAGTGGAGCTAGTTTAAAAGAATCTCTCTTATCTAACCATGAGAAAACTTGGAAGGCCCAACCGAGGTCATGTTAAATGTTAACTTCTACCGGGAACCGAGGCTGACGGTTCACCAGCAGAACAGGAAGTTGCATTTTATGAATTTGCAGTCAACTGGCCTCTGTGGTGTTTACGGGACACTGGATGGCATTAATAACCAAAAATTGCTAAAACACACACACACACACACACACACACACAACTTCTGTCTTTGTCTTTATAATATGTTTTGTGTTTTCTTTTTATTTTCTTGTCTTTCTGACCCTCTAACTAAGTTGATATTTTACTTCTCTCTGAGTCCCTAATATCCTACCTTAGAGCTTTTGAATTTTAGAGTCAGAAGAAATCATCATCTAAGGTAGCGGCCGCAGGTGATTTTTTTAACTATGTGAAATAGTAAAAAATTCCCACATTTTAGTAACCAATTGAAAGTTGCCAACTCGGTATTTTGCCTGGCACATTAAAAAACAAGACAAAACAAAAAACTACGAACTACCATCAGCATCATTTCCTAAAGGAAAAGGATATTTTCCCTCCAAAAAAAAGTAGAAGGCTATAACCTAAATGGGGGAAAGAGAGAGAACAAAATATCTATTAGAATAAATTTTGTTAACTGAAAACTTACTGACTTGTTTCCTCTTTTTATCACAGACTGGATAGAACTTTGTCCAAAATGAACGCTGGTCCACAGACTGTAGTTTGGGAACCACAGATCTAATTTTGTACCTTAATCTGCTGCTGAAGAAATTAAAACTCAAGGTCATTTGGCCAAGATCACAGAGTGAATTGCTTTTGGGGAGAGCCAGGCTTTAAAAATTCAAGGCTCCAGACTTTGTGTAGTGTTTTCTACCCTAGCCCTCTCAACAGCCTACCCCCAAACAAGCTAATGCTACTATTTTTACATACCATTCTTGGTGATTTGGAAGATTAAATAAAACTATAATGTATTTTAAGTCTGAGACACTACCAAATACATAAAAAGATTATAAAAATTAAGACTTTATTCTAGATCTATCATGATTATAAAATTCAAATTACAGCTCCATAATTTCATAATTTCCCATATTTAAAAGCAAAGTAACAATGTCGGGCAATGGAATAATCTTATTCAAATTTCAGATGATGAAAAATCAACACTTTGAAATTATTTTATTATGAAGTTAAATAAAAAATATTATATAAAACTATGTGGATAGGCCGGGCGCGGTGGCTCACGCCTGTAATCCTAGCACTCTGGGAGGCCGAGGTGGGCGGATCGTTCTGAGCTCAGGAGTTCAAGACCAGCCTGAGCAAGAGCGAGACCCCATCTCTACCAAAAATAGAAAGAAATTAATT
>CAUYSK010012188.1:0-14623 GCA_963575035.1 Avahi laniger
GCAGCTAAAACCAGTTAGCCTCAAGGACAGTTCCTATACTAGTCTGAGCTAGTATAGTTAACTTAGGGCTTAGAAGTTTATCTTAGAACAATTGTGTAACCGTTTGCTCTTGTAGATAGAATTAATTAAGGGATCTCTAGAAACTTTTGGGAAGCCTTAAAACCTAAACGAATGATCTGTACACGTAAATCTGTAACCACAAACAACTAATTGCTGTACCAATAAATATTGATGCGGGATTTAACTCAGGGCCTCGCCCCTCACAGGAATGAGGACTCCTGACTGTCCCATCACTTTAAACTACACTTTGTCTCTGTCTGTATTATTTCTGTGTCTCTATTATTTCCAAATCTTCTTGTGATAATCCTGCCTGGGACCTGTTTTGCTGGGAGAGTATCTAACTCCCAGCATGGTGTGAGATAGATGTTCACTTTTTCCATATGGTTATCTAATTATCTAGCCTACTTTGTTCAAAAGTCTTTCTTATCATAATTGAATTACTTTGGCTCCTTTTTGAAAATCAGGTGACCATTTTTGTGTCGGTCTATTTCTGGATGCTATGTTTTAGTTCTTGATTTATATCTTTTTATGATAACAAACTGTCTTCATAAATGTCACTTTAGTAAGTCTTGAAATCAGATAGGATGAGTTCTCTAACTTTGTTTTTCTTTATGTAAATCTCTTTATTTTAGGCAATTTGTACTTATATTTGCATTTTAGAAATTTCTACAAAGAACAAGTACTGAAATTTTTTTATTGGGTTATTGTATTGACTGTATTTGGGGAAATCGCCATCTTAACAATAGAGAGTTACCCAATTCATGAATATGGTATGTCTCTGTTTATTTAGGCCTTCTTTAATCTCAGTGATTTGTATTTTTTCAGTATGGAGATCTTGGATGTTTTTTGTGAGATTTATTCCTAAGAGTTTTATGTTTTTCAGCACTGTTAAAATGGAAGTTTTTTAAAAAATTGTATTTTCCAATTATTTACTGCTCATATACAATTGCTTTTTACATATTAACCTTGTATCTTTGCTAACTTCACGTACTGATTTTGGTTCTCATTTTGCAGACTCCCTCTGATTTTCTATGTAAACAATAGTATCATCTGCAATTAGGGTCAGCTTTACTTCTTCCTTTCTGAACTTTATGCCATTTATTTCTTTTTCTTGCCTTGTTACAATGGTTAGGACCTTCAGTACTACCTTGAAAATAAGTGTTAAAGTGAACATCTTAGTCTTATTCTTGATGTTAGGAATGACAATTCACTCATTCACTGTGAAGAATGATAGAGTTTTTTGTAGATGCCTTTTATCAGATTGAGGGAATTATCTTCTGTTCCTGGTTTTCTGAGAGTTTTGTTTTATCCTGAATGGGTGTTGAATTTTGTCAAATGCTTTTTCTGCATCTGTTTAATTGATCATATTGTTTTTCTCTTTTATTGTGTTTATGGTGTATTATGTTGATTGCTTTTTTAATATGAATCCAATCTTATATTTCTGGGGTAAACTCTCCGTGGTCACGATGATTCCTTTTAAATATTTTTGCAAATAGTGTTGTAAAGGATTTTAGCATCTATATTCAAGTAGAATATTGGTCTGTAATTTTCTTTGTTGTAGTGTCTTTGTCAGGTTTTGATATTAGGGTTATAGTGGACTCGTGAGATGAGTCGGGCATGTTCCCTTCACTATTTTTTTTTTAATTTGTATAATATTTTCATTATTTCTTACTTAAATATTTGATAAAATTGACCAGCAAAACTCTTTGGGCCTGGAGTTTTCCTTTGGGGAAGATTTTTTTAAATGTATGTTGTTTCCTTACTAGATACAGATAGGGAATTTAAATTTTCTATTTCTTTTTGTGTCAATTTTGTTAAATTATATTTTTCTTTTTTTAATAATTATTTCATTTTATTTTATTTTTATTTATTCATTAATTTTAGAGATAGGGTCTTGCTCTTGCTCAGGCTGGTCTCACACTACTGACCTCAAGTGATCCTCCTGCCTCGGCCTCCTCGAGTGCTAGGAGCACAGGTGCGAGCCACCGCACCTGGCCTAATTTATGTTTTTCAATAACTTTTTAAAAAATGGCTTCCTCCTTTGTGTTTTAAATTTGTCCATTTTATCTAAGTTGTCAAATTGTTGGTATAAATTTATTTATATCATTCTCTTATCCTTTTTACTATTTCTAATATGTGTGGTGGGAATCCCGTTTTCATTCCTAATGTTAGTGATTTGTGTTCTCTCTTTTTTTGTTGTTCCTTGATTTATCTAGGTAGAACTTTGTCCATTTTGTTGATCTTTTCAAAGGACCAGCTTTTGGCTTTGTTAGTATTTTTTATTATCTGTCTGTTTCTAGTTCATTGGTTTCTGTGGTCTCATTGGTTTCTGGTCTCATATTTACTTTTCTACTTACTTTAAATTTACTTTGCTTTTTTTTTTTTCTAGTTTCTTAAGATGGAAACTTTGATCATTGATTATATAACTTTTCTTCCCTCTAATATAAGCATTTAAAGTTACATGTGTTCCTTTAAGCATTGCTTTAGCTGCATTCTGCAAATTTTGGTATGTTGTGTTTTTATTATCATTCCATTCAGAATATTTTCTAATTCTCATGTGACTTCTTTTTTGATTGTGAAATATTTAAAAGTGTTTTAATTTCCAAATAGGTAAGTTTTCTAGCTATCTTAGTGATTTCTAAACTAAAATTCCCTTGTGGTCAGAAAATATGCTCTATTGTTTTAGTCCTTTTATATTTATTCAGACTTATTTTGTGGCCCAAGAAATAATCTATTTTGGTAAATGTGCCCTGTAAACTTGAAAATCTTGTATGTTTTATAGTTCTTAGATGTACTGTTTTATAGACCTTCTGTCTTACTGTTGTGTTTGTTTTTCTAGTTCCATCACTGCTGAGATAGAGATACGAAAATTTTCTACTATGATTGTAGAATTGTCTGTTTCTCTTTTTAATTTTGATTTAATTACTGTATTTTGGTTCTTTTATTGGGCACATACACATGGATAAATGCTGTCTTCCTGATGAAATGTCCTTTTATTGTTATGTAGTAATGATATAATGAAAACACTACTAAATGATACTATAATTTTACTTTAAAGAGTCATACATATTCTAAAGAATTTATGAGGAAAACAGTCTTTGTGTACTGACTGTTTCTGATGCTCATCCTAGAGATCCGCATTTTCCTGGTGTCATTTTCCTCTAGCAGTTCTCGTACTGCAGGTCTGCCTGTGATGAATTCTGCTGGTTTTTTCTTTCTCTGAAGATACCCTTATTTCACTGTCATTCCTGAAGGATATTTTCTCTGGATGTAGAATTCTGGGGAGAATCTCTGTACACCCTCAGTAGTATCTTTTGGCTTCCATATTGCAGAGGAGAAAGCCATGGTTATTTAAATTGCTGCTGCCCTCTATGTGATGTACCATTTTTCTAGCTGCTTTTAAGGTTTTTTTTTCTTTATCATTGGTTATCAGCAGTTTGACTATGATATGTCTAGGTTGGTTTTCTTTGAATTTATCTTGTCTGAGGTTCACTGAGCTGCTTGAATCTATACATTTATGTCACCACATTTGGGAAGTTTTCTGTCATTGTCTCTCTCTTTTTTTATTATTTTTTTATTTTTTGGAGACAGGGTCTCACTCTCTCTCCCCAGCTACAGTGCAGTGGTGTCATCATAGCTCACTGCAGCCTCCAACTCCTGGGCTCAAGTGATTCTCTTGCCTCAGCCTCCCAAATAGCTGTACTACAGGCGAGTGCCACCACACCCAGCTAATTTTTCTGTTTTTTGTAGAAACAGGGTCTTGCTCTTGCTCAGGCTGGTCTTGAACTCCTGGTCTCAGTCTTCCTGCCTTTGCCTTCCAGAGTGCCAGAATTACAGATGTGAGCCACTGCACCCGGCGTCATTGTGTCTTTAAATACTTTTTGCCTCAATTTCTCTCTCTCTCTCTCTCTCTTCCTCTCTTCCTCTGTCTGGGATTCCAGTTACACATACACCAACCTTTGGTTCTATAGGTCCATGAATCTCTGTTTTTATTCAGTCTTTTTCCCCTTTATTCTTCAAGTTAGCTCATTTCTTTTGGGCTGTCTTCAAGTTAGCTGTCATTTCCTTCTGCCTTACTTTCTCTTCTCTGAAGTCTATTTCATGAATATTGTACATAAGGTACTGTATTTTTCACTTGTAAAATTTCCATTTGATTCTCTTTATATTTTCTCTTTCTCTACTGAGATACTCATCTTCTCATTTATTTCAGGTATATTTTTCTTGATCTCTTAGAGCAGAGTTAAAATAGCACTCTAAGGCCCTTACATGATCATTCCAACATGTGGGTCATCTTAGAGTTGACATCTGATACATTCTCCTGGTGCTTTTATTAATTGAGTTTGGAGTTTAACTTGGACATTATGAATCCAGTAGTGCTCCCCTTATATGTGGGGATCCATTCCAAGACCCCCAGTGGATGCCTGAAACCATGAGATACCAAACCCTACACATATACTATGTTTTCTGCTATACAAATGTACCTGTCAGAAAGTTTAATTTGTAAGTTAGGCACACTGAGAGTAAACAATAATAATAAATAGAACAATTATAACAATATGCTGTAATAAATGTTACGTGAATGTGGGGTCTCTCTTTCTCAGAATATCTGTTATACTGTGCTACAGGTAACTGAACCCACAGAAAGCAAAGCCACAGATAAGGGGAGGCGCTGTAGTCTCTTTCTTGTGTCAGCTCTGGGATCTTTTGTGTAGCTCTCGGGCAGGCAGTCGCCCAGCTGTGTTGGGACAGCAGGCTCTGTTTTGCTTCTGCCGGTTTAGATCTCAGGTCTGTGTTTGAGCCTTCTCTACACTTTTTTGAGCCCACCTTGCATGTGCACGTCTGGACAGGCTGAGGCCCATGTGGGTTCACATGCAGAACTGGAGGACCCTGCTCTGGTCTCGCCCACCAGGCTCCGTCTGCAGTCTCTGCTGGCCTGGGCCTTCCAGGTTCCTCTGGGCAGGATGCAGCAGCATTCCCTTTAAGGATCTCAGTCGCTCGAGCTGCCACCCACCTCAGAGCTGCACCCTCGTGACAAATGGTAAAGAGAAGAAATAAGAAACTCATCCCCAACAGCAGACCCTTCTACCACTTTTCATTTCCCCACACAGTCTGCCATCTTTTATTTACCCTCAGAGTTCTCGGGAGTTTTATTAATAGTTTGTATTTACCTGGAGTCTCTGATTGTCATCCACAGAGGGCTGAGCCACAGGGGCTCACAGGGCCATGCCAGAGCCAGATTCTGTTGTTTCGAGAAAAGAAGGTTCTTTTCCTGGCTCTGTGCTCCTTGATTTGATGCAAGAACATGCTCTTCTCTCCCTTTGTTTGACTTGTTCCCTCTGCATGGGACTCTGTCACCAGCTCTGCTCCTAAAATTGAGTGTGTTCCTCACAGCCCAGGGGAGTCCCGTGCATTGTGTCACTAGGCGTCCACCTCCGCTGCTGCCTATCTCTGCCCTTTCTGATATCACACTGACAGGGACATTTATGGATTCATTATTCATCATATCTTCAAATATTAATCAAGTACCATTTTGTACCACATATATTTTTTAGAGGCAGGGTCTTGCTCTGTTGCCCAGGCTGAAGTGCTGTGGTGTCACTGTAGCTCACTGTAACCTCAGACTCCTGGGCTGAAGTAATCCTCCTGCCCCAGCCTCCCAAGTGTCTGGGACTGTAGGCACATACCACCATGCCCGCCTAATTTTTCTATTTTTGTCAAGACGGGGTCTTGCTGTGTTGCCCAGACTAGTCTCAAACTCCTGGCCTCAAGCCTCCCAAAATGCTGGGACTAAAGATGTGAGCCACTGTGCCTGGCCTGTACCACTTTTACCTGTGTAGTCTTATGATTAAAAATAGTGAAAGCTTAAGAACAGTAGCAGCTTTTGAGGGAGGCAGTGCATACTGGTTTGGGGTGAGAAGTATAGAGTGAAAAGAAAAAAGAAACAAAAGACACATGAGGCATGCTGGTTTATCTGGCCATAGTACTTCTAGGAAAATTAGAAATCAGTCCCTGGATGAACAATAGAAATTTACTTGATTATTGTTTAGGGATAGACTTTATATGTTAAGGCCCTTTGTCAGTGATGCTATTATTAATGAAAATAAAATACTTAAAGTCATATGTGTAAATTATGATACAAATAAAAATAATTTTATAACAGCCCAGCATTATCTTTTAAAGTCCTCAGTGACTGTTTATAGCCTGTTTGCAGCTTTACGTTTTTCACCTTTGGGCGTGTGGCCTAGATTGACAGACCAAAGGAGAAAAATGGCTTTTGGCTCAACACAGGGTGTGTCACCGTTCATCAAGCGGGAAAATTGAGAGTTTGAGTGCTTTGTTTTCTGGAAGTGGAAGTGCTAACTGATAATTGCAAAATTCCTTTGAAGTATTTTTGGTGATCTTTTAAAGAGTTGATTTATTAAAAGGGAGAGTGTACATTTATGGCTTAAATATGAGCAGCAATGTATTAACTGTGGGATTTCTCTCTGTACCTGGTATCCAGGATATTCCTGTTTGTCAAAGCTTTCTTTCATGAGTCTCTGACATTAAGCCTCCTTTTTCTTTGTTTGGTGTAGATGTTTCTTTCTAACCAAAATAGGGGAGAAGCTGCCTGCTCTTCCAGACGATCCCAGCATGAACGTGGATGGAGACGGAGACGCCCGGGATGGGAGGGACGCACCCGAGCAGGAAGAAAGTGTCAGCTCCCTGATCAGGAGCTGCAAGTTCTCCATGAAGATGGAGATGGTAGAAAGTGCGAGGAAGCAGGTTGGCACTCACGTCTGCGTCTCCGTTCCATCTCAGATCTTCCCGAGTTAGCATCTTCCCTAACTTAGCTTTTCTTTAAAATCTGAAGCTGAAAAATAATTGAGTAGATAGTGTTTTCTTTCTCTTTGTAAGAAAGTAAACTTGAAGAAACACTTACTTAAAATTAGCCAGAAAAGCCTCTAAAGTTTATTATATGCCTGTTGATCATTTCAAAATGCTTAGTGTCTATTATTTGAAAAGCAAATAAACCTAATGTGAGATTTGATCTCATTTAACAAAACGAATCCTTGGCAGTTAGTTACAAATTATTTTTAGGTTTAGTTTGTGGAAATCTATCATTTAATAATAAGGTCCTTTCTTGATATTAAGTATACTATGCTTAAAAGTATTATCTATTATCTATTTGGATGTATTAAATCATATTTGAATATACCAGGGGGCTTGCTATTTTAATGACCCTATATTGATTGCTATTGCAAAGCAAAGGATGTTATTCTAGTAGAAATAATTAATATTTCTGTTTTGTAGGTTTAAATGCTAGTTTACAGATTTTTCTTTGGATGGGTGTCATATCAATCAGGAATTTTTATATTGCAAAGTACAGAAAACCCAACCCAGAGCAGCACCAGAGAGTAGAGGTGCAGTTCCCGAGAGAGGGAGCAGGTTAGGAGGCAGACAGAGCACAGATCGGGTGAGAAGGAGCAGGGTGTGGGCAGAAGGGGTGATTTGAGCTTAAGAGTTTTGTGGTGAGGCAGTCTGGGGTCATGATGAGGGAGAAACACGGTCCCTGCCCTCACAGTCACTGTCTAGTGAGAGACCGGGTGGTAAGGGCTGCACGCATGACCACAGCAGCACAGGTGAAGAAAGGAGATATCAGCAAAGCCAGGAGGGTGCAGGAAGAAGAGAGCTTCCGCCTGAGGCAAGGAGGCTTCTGGGGAAGGGGCAGTTGATCTATGGTGTGCTTTATGGGAACGGAAGGGTTTGGATGTGGAGAGGAGAGAAAGGTATTCCAAATGTTAAGAAATATGCACACAAAAACATGAAGGTAAGGTGCTGGGAAGGGCAGAGTCTGCTCCCTCAAAGGGTTGCGGGGCCTCTTGATGGTGGGTTTGCAAGGGTCACGTCGCACTCAGGCTTCCGCGGACAGCTGGAGACCGCGTGCTGCAGGGATTAGGGAACCGTGAAGGCTCTCCAAGCATGCTGGTCCACTGGAGGATTGGCTGCTCAGGGGAAAGCCGAGGCAAGAGAGAGGCTGGGATGGCCGTGTAGGGAGGTAGGGTGGAGCTGAGCGGAGCATGAGGGACTCTGTGTGGCCCTGCCTGTTGGGGATGACAAGAGGGCCAGGCTGCAGGCAATGTGGCTGGTTGAAACGGCAGTAATTAGGAAGACTGAGGTCCGATGAAAATGTCTCTTGAAACTTGGGAGGGAATCAGAGTATATGTACACGATTTAAAAGATACGCACAAGACAAGCAACTAAATAAAAAGTAGGTCAGTTGTTCTTCATCAGAGTTAAAAATTTTTGTGTCTCAAATGACATACTGAAGAAAGTGAAAAGGCAATCCAAATAACGGGAGAAGATATTTGCAGATCATGTATCTGATAAGGGCTGGTATCCAGAATATATAAAGAACGCCTTAGAAACTGAACAACAGAAAGTCAAGTGACCCGATCAAACTTTTGAGTAGACATTTCTCCAGACAATATATGCAAATGGCCAGCAGCACATGAAGAGATGTTCAACATCACTAGTCATCAGGGAATGCAGATCAAAGCCACAGTAAGATACCGCTTTGTACCCACTAGATGGCTAGAATCAAACAGATGGATGGTATCAGGTGTGGGTGAGGCTATGGGGAAACTGGAACCCTTGCGCGTTGCTGGTGGGAATGCAAAGTGGTGCATCTGCTGAGGGAACAGTCTGGCAGCTCCTCAGAAAGTTAAACACAGAGTCACCGTATGACCCCACAGTCCCACTGCTAGGTATAGACCCCACAGTCCCACTGCTAGGTATAGACCCAAGAATAGCGAAAGCACACAGCCACGCAGAAATTTACACAGGCCTATCCACAGTAGCATTACCTAAAGTAGCTGGAAGGGTGGAAACAACCTGAATGCTCACCAGTAGGTGGACAGAACACCGTGGTGTATCCACACAGAGGAATATTAGCCTCAAAGAGGAACGAAGCACCTATATCTGCTATAGCTGGGACAAGCCTGGGAAGCATCATGCTGAGGGAAAGAAGCAGACACAAGACCGCCACCTGTTTTGTGATGCCGCTGTTCCCAGATGTCCAGAGTAGGCACATGAGGGGAGACAGAAGGTAGATTAGTGGTTGCCAATCCCTAGGCAGAATGGGAAGTGACTGCTCATGGGCAAAGGGTTTCTCTTTGGAGTAATGAAAATGTTCTGGAATTAATGGGTAGTGGTTGTTGCCAAACTTCGTAAATATACTAAAAATACTGAATTTACTCTTTCAATGTGAATTATATCCCAATGATAAATAAAATGATATCTGCGCAGTTGAAGCTTAGGAGATGAGCCCGGCTGTCCCAAGGCAGTTGTGTCGTACACAGGGAAGGTGGATCAGTGAACACCTTCTTTGTGAAGCAGTTTTATTTCTAAACTGTCACCTGTGTATCAGCATACCACTTTCTCTTTTTCTTCTGTTAACGCAGAACAATTTCTCACTTGCCATGAAACTGCTGAAAGAATTGTACAAAGAGTCGAAAACGCGAGAGGAGTGGCTGGTAAGGTGGGTGCAGAGTTACTGCCGCATGAGCCAGGGCCGGAGCCGGGCCCAGCACCGCCCCGAGCAGATCCTCGCCATGCTGAAGACAGTCTCTTTGTTGGGTAATTAGACCGCGTCATCCACACTCATTTAGAATGCTGTTTTATATGATGCCTTGCGTATCTTCTAAAACTATTGTTTGTCTTAGAAAGAAAGACGTTAGGTAATCTTTGTAGGGAGGTAAATCTGACTTTAGGATGGTAAATCTTTGTAGTAATTTTAGTAAATTAGCAAAGTGTGCCGTAGAGAATGATGCGATTTCCCTGGGAACAGAGCGAAGCATGGGGTGTCCTTTGTGTTCTAATCATGCTCTCGAATATGACATTGGAGCTTTTATTTCTTTGCCTATAAAATAAAATGGAAATTAAAGTTTTTCTCTTTAATACTGAACCAAATTATGGGTCTAATAGTTTAATTAGTTTGAAAACTCTAAGCTTGCATATAAGATGTAAGAAATTAAACAAGAAAAGCTGTTGTACTCCTTAGTTCTTCTCTTTTCACAATAATGTAGACTTTAAGACTGAGGGAGAAGTGCTTTTCCAGGTGTGGGTCCTCCTGCCCTGCTGCTCCTTGTCAGCGTGGTGGTGGTAGAGTGGCCACACACATTCCCACCGTCCTCCCAGAGGGCTCTCCAGCAAGATAGAGCATAGGGCCGGAGTAGCAGCCTTAGTAAAGGTGCCAAGAGAAGAAGCAGTCTTTGCATACTGATTCCAGGATCAGCTGGTACGGTGGTGTGCGCCTATAGACAGACCTACTGGGGAGGCTGAGGCAGGAGGATCACTTGAGCCCAGGAGTTCAAGGCTGCAGTGAGCTGTGACCATGCCACTGCACTCCAGCCTGGGCAACACAAGAGACTCTGTCTGAAAAAAAGGAGGAGGAGAAGGAGGTCATTCTTAGTTTGCTTAAATAATTTTATAGGGGTTTCTTTGGTGGAAAGGAAGAGTTTGCTGATATTAAGATAATGTTGGTACGATAATAAGAATAATTTACAGTTAGAGTATGGTTGTAGTTTGTAACAGCCTGGTGAGATAAGCAGGGCCAGTAGTTGTGGTCCTGTATCTGACACAGCTCTGGCAGAGGACTGTCAGACCCCGGACAAGCAGGACGTGTGGTTGGCCAAGTGTGCTAGTTCTTCACACATCATTGCACCTCTGGATGCTGCAGGTTTGACCAGGGCTGGTTAAGCTCCTTGTCCAGATCCACACAGTAAGAAGTGGAACGAGAACTTCAGATGTAGCTGTGTCTGTTGCTTTATCAGCAAAAGGCCCCGGTATCAGTTGTAAAATCTACTCTGAGTTATTAATGTATGTGCACCAATGCATTAATAAGAGCCATTTTTTATTCTTTGCAACAGATGAAATTAGGTGCCTTAAAAAAATGCAAAATGGTGATGCTTGAATAAAAAGTTAATTCATAGTTTTAATTGCTAAGCCTCCATGGACTTTGATGCAGTTACTTCTAACATTTTTATATTAATAAATGAGTTTAAGAAATTCCCTTGCTAGTATTTGAAGTCAATTTCCTTTGAAGATTTATTTTAATTAATTTCTTAATAGAAAGCAACTTTCGTACATATGAATTTCTTCTTTTAATTTCAGGAAAAAATTATGTTGCTTTTTTTTTTTTTTTTTAATATAACAGATGAGAACAACACCTTAAGCTACTTAAGCAAAAACATTCTGGCTTTCCGTGATCAGAACATTCTCTTGGGCACAGCTTGCAGGATCATAGCTGATGCTCTCAGTAGTGAGCCAGCCTGCCTCACTGGAATCGAGGACAGCAAGGCTAGAAGAATTCTGGAGCTCTCTGGATCCTGTTCAGAGGATGCAGAGAAGGTAATGAATACTGGAAGCATGAACATTCTATGTTTGTGTACTGTGTGTGTCTTTAATGTGTAGCCTTCAGGCTATAGGAAAGTAATAATTAGGGTATCACTTTGTGTTTTTAAAATATATTTGATCGTGCACCACCAGGTTTCTTATGTGGAAAATTGACATACTCCATGTGTTTCCTGTTTATTCAAATGATAGAAATTTTTTAGTATTAAAAATGAGAAATTTCTAATTTTCATTGAATTGATGTGACAGTTCTTTCATGAATTTTGTTAATGAAATTTCACCATCAGTTGCCATTCAGACGTCCCATTCAGCTTATGGGACGAATCAGCCCTTCTGCTTGTTTATTTGGTACCTGCTGTGCTTAGCTTTTTTCAGATTATTTTGTATTTTCGATGGTTACCTGTTTTTTCCTCATCTCACTGCATCTGGCCTGGTCTTCTCCTTCTGTGATGTTGCCATCTGTGCAGGACATGGAGCATGAGGAGCCACTTCCACCTGTCCCCAGCTCCTGGCAGAGCCACCTAGCCCCTGGTGACCAGTCTGGCTCTGTGCGGCTCGTGGACTGTCTGGCCTACCCTTGGCTTACTTCTTTCTGTATGGCTGGTTGTTACGTGCTCAGGGTCTTGCTGGAATTGCTTACTCCTTCACAACCAGGACAGGCTCTCCTTTTTCCAGTTAACTCATTTTCAGTGTTATTTTGGAGATTGGATCCCTGTATGCCTCATGAATGACAAGTGGAAAGTAGAGTTCTTTGAGGTAGCTTCAGTTGCACTCACAGGTTTCCTGAGGTCTCTGTGAATTCCAGGTGATTGCGGGTCTGTACCAGAGAGTGTTCCATCACCTCTCCAAGGCTGTGCAGACGGCTGAGGAGGCCCAGCCTTCCTCCTGGGGCCCTGGGCCTGCAGCCGGGGTGGTCGATGCCTACATGACACTGGTGGATTTCTGTGACCAACAGCTCCGCAAGGAGGAAGATAATCTGTCAGGTGAATTGCAAAAGATAAAAGCAAGTTAGTATTCCTTTATGTCAGTGTAAAGTCCTAAGAATTTTGTAGATACTTTTGATTTCCTATTTGTTTTCAAATAACAAATGTTTTGAGAAAAATCTGTTGTCTTTTGAAGAGACAATGGCATCTCCAAGCAACATGCTGCAGTTGAATGGAGTCAAGCAGTCTCTTCCATTTCCATTTGCTTGATTTATACTTCCGTATTTTGCTTGCAGCTTCGTTATCGTTGACTCACGTGGCAGCCTCTTGCTCCTGGAGTCAATTCAGTAACCAGCAGCTGCCCTGTGTGTTTGCAGCCCAGGATGCAAACGGTGCCTTGTGCAGAACGGGCACTCCGGCAGAAGGTGCTGCTTCAGAGTACAATGCAAAACACGTCTGGTTGTGTTGACCTGAAGTGGTAGTTAGAAAGAGAACAAGGACATACTACAAAATATAAGCCAAAAAAGGAAATGTCATCATTTGTGAAATGTAATGCTTTCTGTGTAAGTGGAGATACTGACTATTGCTTTCTCATTTGCTGTCCTCAATAGTTACTGGCTCTGTAGAAACACGGGCATATCCAGCACTTGTGGTGGAGAAAATGTTGAAAGCTTTAAAATTAAATTCCAGTGAAGCCAGGATGAAGTTTCCTAGATTACTTCAGATTATAGAACAGTATCCAGAAGAGACCTTGAGCCTAATGACAAAAGAGGTTGGTATTTTTATTCCAGTGAGTGGAAAGGGACTTCACAGAACTTACAAACCTTCTGTGCACACGTGCTTGTGTGTGCAATGCATATTATGGCTTTTCCCAAGCAGCACTGAGTCCTGCTGCTGTCTAAGAGCATAGGTAACCAAAAACAGGATAAAAGAGTGTTCACCTTTGCCCATTCTCCTCTGCGGGTGTTGGTGAGAACACTGTCTGAACAAGGACCCACGAAGTGGAGGCGGGTGTGAGTGGGGCGAAGACGGGATCTGTGTGGAGCAGTTTGCTGCCTGTGACACTCAGCTGTGGTCTGTGACGTCTGCTGGGGCCTCACGCTCAGGCTGGCGTTTAGCCCAGGGAGCATGAGTGGCTTGAGCTCTACCTCCCGGCCAGTACAGTGCCCACTGGCAGCCCTGTGGCTACAGGTATGGGACCAGCCCACACCCTCCACACAGCCTGCCCCCGGCCCACCCAGGGCTGCCCCACCAGCTGCACTCCTGTCCTTGGGGCTCAGTCTGTGTCTGGAAGGGCTCCAGGGATTTCATCCGCGCAAGGGTAGGGCCATCTGAAAGGCTCCTGAACTGACTCTTGTAGATATGTAACTGGAAAATAGGGCCAATTTGAGTTGAGAATGTAAGAGTGCAGAAAGGGTCACATGGTGCTCTATTAGCTTCACACAGTGAGTTTGTAAACAGTGCTGGTCCCTGAGCTGTGGGGACCCAGTGTGACTGTCAGGGTCCACTGCATGGATTTTGAAAGGTGGGCATTTTAATAGGTCTCAAACAGGGGGTTAAAGTAAATTCAGAAATGCAGCATATATGTGTTTTTCTTAAAGATAAGTGAACAAATAGTTAAATAACTTCATTATGATTTTGGTTTTTTCTAAAATAATATTTTATTGATATATGATAAAAATAAGACTTTGAATTTGTGAGAAAATAAATGGAATATTCAGTCAATGTTGTCATTATACCTGGTGGACGCCTGTGGCGGGCAGCCAGCCTCAGTCTGCACTCACCTGAGTGGTGTGGGCTGACTCATCTCATCCTCACTCCTGCCGCTGTCCTCAGCTCCTGGATCAGGTAGGAATCTTGCCCTGCTCACGCTGGCATTCCAGGGACATCAGATCTTATTTTTAAAATAACACCTTAAAGACCGGGTGCGGTGGCTCACGCCTGTAATCCTAGCACTCTGGGAGGCTGAGGCCGAGGATCATTTGAGCTCAGGAGTTTGCGACCAGCCTGAGCAAGAGCGAGACCCTGTCTCTACTAAAAAAAAATAGAAAGAAATTAGCTGGACAATTAAAAAAAAAAATATATATATATATATGCTGGCCGTGGTGGCGCGTGCCTATAGTCCCCGCTACTCGGGAGGCTAAGGCAGGAGGATTGCTTGAGCCCAGGAGTTTGAGGTTGCTGTGAGTTAGGCTGACGCCATGACACTCTAGCCTGGGCAACAGAGCCAGACTCTATCTCAAAAC
>CAUYSK010012190.1:0-20667 GCA_963575035.1 Avahi laniger
AGGCATGCGCCACCATGCCTGGCTAATTTTTTCTATATATATATTTTTAGTTGTCCAGATAATTTCTTTCTATTTTTAGTAGAGACGGGGTCTTGCTCTTGCTCAGGCTGGTCTCGAACTCCTGACCTTGAGCTATCCACCCGCCTCGGCCTCCCAGAGGGCTAGGATTACAGGTGTGAGCCACCGCGCCCGGCCCTACTGTAACTTCTTAAAGGACATTTTTAAAATGAACAATTATAGTTTGTGATACTACCCCAAGTTGAAAAGTTTTATCTTACGTAATTTAAATATGCCTAGAAAACTATAATCTATAACCAGGTGACCCCATGTCCACGGATCAAGGAATGCCAACTTCCAAGTCTTACTTAAGAAATACATTTTGTAAGGCTATCGCTGCCATAGGTAATGATTCTTCTGATGGATCCAGGCAAAGTAAATTAAAAACCTTCTAGAAAGGATTTATCAATCTAGATGGCATTAAGAACATTCACAATTCATGGGAGGAGGTCAAAATATGAACATTAACAGGAGTTTGGAAGAAGTCTGATTCCAGCCTTCAGGGATGAATCTGAGGGTTCAAGACGTTAGTGGCAGAAAGAACTGCAGATGTGGTAGCAATTATCAAGAGAACTATTACAGAATTAGAAGTGGAGTCTGGAGGTATGACTGAAGTGCTGCAACCTCATGACAAAACTTGAACAGAAGAGAAGCTGTTTCTTTTGGTTGAGTAAAGAAAGTGGTTTCTTGAAATGGAATCTACTGCCAGTGCAGGTGCTATGACCACTGCTGAAATGACAACAAAAGATTTAGAATATTACACAGCTTTAGTTGATAAAACAGCAGGAGGGTTGAAGTACACTGGCTCCAATTTTAAAAGAAGTTCTACTGTGGGCAAAATGTTATCAAACAGCATCACATGCTACAGAGAAATCTTTCCTGAGAGGAAGATTCAACTGATGCAGCAAACTTCATTGCTGTCTTATTTTAAGAAATTGCCACGCAGCCACCCAAGCTTCAGCAATCACCACCCTTACCACATCAAGGTAAGACCATCCACCAACAAAAAGATTACGACTTGCTGAAGACTCAGACGATTGTTAGCATGTTTGAGCAATAAAGTATTTTTCAATTAAGGTATGTTTTTCTGACATAATGCTATTGCATACTTAATAGACTACAATATAGTGTAAACATAACTTTTATATGCACTGAGAAACAAAAGAAAATTATGTGACTCACTTTATTATGATATTTGCTTTATTGCAGTGGTCTGAAACCAAACCTGCAATATCTCCAAGGTACACCTATTCATTAATATTGTATTATATTCATGTAGCTCACCTGTATATTGGCCATGCAACTGGTTTTCACAACCAGAAAATATCGTAAGATATAAAATATTTTTCAAAGTCACCTATTTTACTGCAGAGCGTCTGCATTACTAAGATGGATTTGCTGCCAATATAAGAAATTATATGAGAAAAGTCCAAAGCAACTAATTACAATTCCTTATACAAGAGTCAAAATGGTACATAACCTGAAAACTGAATAGGTTCCCTATTGTGAGAGACAAAGTTCTCTCATGCCTCCAAATCTTTAATATCCTTGCCCTAGCTAACTCCTCCCCATCCTTCAGAACACGGTAACTAAGCACCACCTCCCTGTAACCATCACGTCCCTCTGTGAAACAATCCTTTAATTCTCTCAACTCATTCTAAACTGGGTCAGGTAGGCTTTCTCTATGTGCTCTAATGCATACTTCAAATCTCTTAACAGAGCACCTCCATACTTTAATTGTTGGTTGCCTAGTACATCCTCTCCTACTAAAATATAAGTTCCCTGAAGGTCCTAAAAATGTGTATCGCCAGGACCACACACACTAGTTGGCACATAGTAATTATAATGACTGTGGATTAATCACTTGCAAAGAGAGACCATAATAGAGCCCACCATCATCTGTGTTATTCATATCAATTTTCTAGTTGTAGTTGAAACACCCAATGCTGATATATACTGGAACACCTACTTTCATGCCAGGCAGTGTGTTTTAGGTACTGAATACATGGGAGGTAGGGCAGAGACACCCCTCGTGCAGCAGGAACAGTGACATTATAAGCCCAATGTTCCTTATGCAACATAGAAAATGCAGTTGTTTAATAATGCATACAAACTCAAAAATGGCAATTGGAAAAATAAACTTTTACTCAGAAATTGAAAAATAATAAGCCTATAAAATATTAATAAAAAGTCCCTTGTCACCCTTCTTGGACCAGTGAAAGGTTGAAACTCATAAACAGAGGAAGAAGGGCCTTTGCTTCTTTCAATTACATTGATAAGTCTAGACAAGAGTGAATATTAGACTGGAGGGGAGAAAGGCAAAGAAGAAAAAAAGAATATGCAGACAGACATGCAAGTGCACACACATTCCTCCATAAAAACATTTGCAACCTCTCCAATCAAATACATGCTTTTATTTTGACAGTGCCAGAAACTATCAAATGTTCCCTGCCATTTATTCCACTTCCTGTGCTCCAATTCAAGCTTCTTTCTTATCTTTCTCAAAAATGCCACGAGAGCCAGTGAAGACTTCTCAATAAAGCAGATTACAGAGAGGAAGAATTATTTAGCTGGGGTGGTGAGGCAGTAAAAGACTCACTCCAGCTGTTCCACAAGTTCAAATGTGCAGATAAGCCTCCATCTATTTTTAGGTTTAGCTTTGCCCACCCTTTAACAATCAGTAGTACACCACAAGAGCTCAAATGCAATCTACAGCAATTCTCCCTTAATTTATCCTATATTCTATGTGCTTTGGACTGTTTTAACACCTAGATATTTCACAAAATAATTGTTTATTTTTGGGGGGACTTATTGTTTGAATTTCTGAGTCATCATCCATCTGTATCTTTGTTTAATAAGATCCTGTATGTTGGAAATATTTCGCAGACTTCCACATAATTCAAGTTTCCCAACCTAAGACTAAGAATGGGCTACAACTCCTTTAAATGCAGTATTCTAACTTTTTTTTTTTAAGAGATGGAATGTATGTTGCCCATCCTGGCCTCAAACTCCTGGGCTCAAGTTACCCTCCCGCCTAAGCCTCCCGAATATTCTAATTTTTTAAACATAGTTCCTTTAAATTTTTTCCAATGAAAAATTAGTATCTTATGTTGAAGAAAATAGTGTGGGAAATCCTTTTTTTTTCTTGCAGCTTCCCTTCCCTGTAATTCCAAGCCATTCAGATAATTTTCCCTCACATAAAATAGCTAGCTCCTGACTCCGTCAAAATTTATCTCTGGTCTCTACATTTTTACCCTTAGCAAAATTTTCTAACATTATTTTCTGGTGAAATAAAGTACTCCTCCTCTAATTTCTAATTAGGGTAAGGGTTTGTAAATAATAACTTTCAACTTGTATTTGTCTAAATAAATGGTTGTTAATTAATCATTTCTCTCCATTCCCTTCCCCCTCAACAAAAAAAAATCACTAAACTTGAAAAATTTTTACTCTACCTTCCAATGCAAAAATTAGATTACCAAGAATCTTTTACTCTTAAATGCTTAAGCAACTATGTGTCCATCCACTTTGCAATCAAGCAATTCTATATATAATAACATCCAGTTCAATACTGACATACAATCGGATTCCAGACTGATATACTGGTGTATACCATGGGGTGGGGAACCTGCGGGCTTGGGGCCACATATGGCCTTCTGGATCCTTGAGTGCAGCCTTTTGACTGAATCCAAATTTTACAGAACAAATCCTTTTAATAAAGGGATTTGTTCTATGAAGTTTGGATTCAGCTGAAGGGCCACACTTGAGCAACTGGAGGGCCACATGTGGCCTTCAGGCCACAGATTCCCCACCCCTAAATCAAGAGCTTTTGTTTGTTTTTTACAGACAAGGTCTCCCTCTGTCACCCAGGCTGAAATGCAGTGGCATCATCATAACTCACTGCAACCTCAAACTCCTGGGTTCAAGTGATCCTATTGCTTCCTCCTCCTGCCTCAGCCTCCCAAGTAACTGGACCACAGATGCACGCAACCACACCTGATTAATCTTTTTTATTTTTATTGTAGAGATGGGGTCTCCCTATGTTGCCCAGACTGGTCTCAAACTCCTGGCTTCAAGAGATCCTCCCACCTCAGCCTCCCAAAATGCTGGGATTATGGACACGAGCCACCATGTCCTGCCAAGGAGAGCATTTTATAAACTGGTTCTTGGGCTGTCACAATTCTATCCTCATTGAACCATATAATACTTTTAAACGCACACAAAAAAGTTTGCAAAGCAAAAAGAAGTTTGAAAACTTTACAAAACCTGTGATGTTATGGACAAAGGTAATATCTAAAGCAAACACCGTCTTCATTCTGAAATGTCCAAAAATATATATAGTTTGACTTTTGCCATCACCCCCAAGTTCTTCTTCTCGACCTCAATGAGATGGGGAAAAAAATACCATTTTGGAAATAATTGTTCTAACTAAATCCTTGATGGTGAGATCCTTGTACACAGAGTCCATTTCTTATTTTAATCCCTAAATATCTAAATGATGTCTAGCACATATTAAGTATTAAAAATGGATTATTGAATTTAATTATCTAAATTTTAACCCACGCACAATATTTCAACTGTCTCCTTTCTGTGGTGAAAAGTGGTTTTACCTACTACTTGTAGTCTTTATTACCGATGATAACTATGTGATTGCATTCCTTATAATCTATAGGCTAAGTACAATTACTTGTCTTTTAAATACTACTTGACTATTTTATTTTAACTTACATTTGTCTACTCCTGTTCAGAGTAGAAGAATTTCTAAATATGGGAAAGACAACCAAATAACTGCATTACCAGAAGACTACTATGTCACTTTTTCTAATGACTGATTTTATTAAACTACTCAATTGCTATAATTATATTCCATATGCTTAAATAATTCAAACACATGCAAAACTTAGGTTGATGGTAAAGTTCTGGTTCCTTCAGTACTTATTCATTTAAGAGAAGCAAAACGGAATAGCGGCCTGCACACAGGCCCCACAGAGCCACTAGTCACATGAGGAGACTGAACACTTGAAATGTGGCTAGGCTGAATTGAGATGTGCTCTACATGTAAAATACAGACTGACTTTTAAGACAGCACAAAAAAAAAAAACTATCTCAAGATTTTACATTAATTACATGTTGAAAGGATATTTTTATAGTGAATTAAAGAAAATATTAAAATTAACATCACCTGTTTCTTTTTATTTTTTTAATGTAGTTACTAGAAAGTTTTAAATTACCTATGTGCCTCCTATTATATTTCTACTGGACAATGCCAGGCTGGAGCCAGACAAACTGGGTTCAATTCTCAGTACCAATAACTTACATGGTTTTGTGCCACTTGAACAGCTGCTTAATATTTGGGCTTCATTTCCTCACGAGATCAACTAGAAAGAACAATGTCACCTCCTTCACTGGGTCATGGTAAGGATTAATGAGTACTCAGAACATAATGGCTGGAACGCAGTAGAAAAATGGCAAAATGGCAGCCATTTTTACTCAGCAAAGAAAAGATTACATACTCTTCCAATGCTGCTTCTACTCTCAAACAAGTACTTTAAAAAGTCTTTCAGTAGGCTAACAATAAGTTGTTCTTTTACCAATGCATGACTTGTCATTATATTGCAACATTTTTAATGTTAATATTCATAAATCATACTGATTAACTTGATTACAACATTGACCAATACTCCAATGCCACATTCCAGTGATTTCTGGTTAATTTTTACAATGAACTAATATTTTCTAACTTAAAGTCCTATTGTTCACATGCTGTTTCAATTTTGCCAAGAAGGACCAGTGAGTATGAGAGGGATTCCTTTGGTCATGCATGGCAATTTTAAACGAAGACAAAGAAAAAGCAGCAAAGTCAAAATCTCACCCACCCCCAAAAGTGAGGTTTCTAAAATCCCAAAGTCCAAAAACTCCTGCAGGCTCACCTGGCATACAGGAGTTTGAGACCAGCCTGAGCAAAACTGAGACCCCGTCTCTACCAAAAACTGAAAAAATCAGCTGGTGTGGTGGCATGTGCCTGTAGTCCCAGCTACTGGGGAGGCTGAGGCAGGAGGATTGCTTGAGCCCAGGAGTTTGAGGTTGCAGTGAGTTATGATCCCACCACTGTACTCTAGCTGGGGTGACAGAGCCAGACTCTGTCTCAAAAAAAAAAAAAGAAAAAGAGTCCTGAAAATTGACTACCTGGGCAGGGAAGAGGAGGAATAATCCATGATAACAGGGAAACCGGCCTTGTTGAGGGTGGAATGGAATGAACACACTGATCGTTAGATGGGTCGGTTTTCAGCAGAATGACTTTGATTACTATCTCTAACATTCAAACATACACCAAAATTTCCATAATCATAATAAATGTGATTCAATACTTTTTACAGGCCCTGCAAGTTGGAGCAAATTATCCAACATCTCTCAAATTTCCTTTCCCCCTGCTAAAAATTAGTTAGCCGTGGAAGAAATTAAGTACCTTAGACACACTCACTGACCACGGAAGTCTCAAAAATTACTGTGGTTCCCAGTCATGCCCATGGGTATTAGGGAGGAGTGGCATATGGTGTGACTTTACATTAATGAAACAGATGATTTCCAAAGTGGCTTAGCAGCAGGGAGGAAAAAATAAACAGAATGAATAAAAGGACCAGTCCAGTCTGCCACAGTACCTGGCTACCCACAACTGAGTCTCAAACAAAATGTTATTTAGGCTGCTCACAAACAGCCCCAGCTCCCAAAATAGTATTAAGTAGGACCACATTTTTTATTTCTTTTTTAACTCCTTCCCCAAGAACCCAGCACAGTGCTAAACATAATAGCACAATGAATAGAGGTGTTTAGACTAATTCTTAAGTGTCCACTTAGGCAAATACATAGTACAATGAACTAAGTTTATAAAAGAGTAATCCTACCCCATTCTTCTTTGATGCTCTCAAGGTTTTGGAATGTCCTTCCCTCCCCAACTCCTCAAAGCAGATATAGCTGTTCTGTCTTCTGTGCTCCCATCTCATTTTGTTCAAATCTTTCCAATGACATTTCCCATACTGACTCATTATTTTTCTGCTTACAAAGCTGCCTCGAGCCATGAATTCTGAGATCAAGGGGTATGCATCCTGAACTATACAGCCTTTTAGTACATCAGCTCTCTCATAAACCTCCTGTCACTTTGTATTAAGTTATAAAGTATGAAATGTCCAACTTCCTTAAGTTTGACAGTTGATATCTCTGACATTTCACTTTAACACTTCTTGTTTTCTGTGTTTTTTTTTTTTTTTATTGTGAAGGTACACCCTCACTCTTTCAATGCACATTTTGGCTTGTGATTATCTTCCAATTTTTTTAGAATAATTTTTGTGAAAGCATGAATAAGTCAAAAATTCGGGTTATTTTTTAATATGAGTTCCGTCGTGGAACCAATGCAGCACAGACACCTCGAAATACCAATGAAGTGTTTGGGAAGGATGTGGCTAATGAACTCACAGTATGCTGATGGTTTGAGACGTTCCACTCTGGTGGCTGAAATCTTGAAAATGAGCCATGTGGGTGACCTAAGACCAAGGTGGATAATGACGAGCTGAAAGCTGTAATGGAAGCAAATCCATCTTAACCTATGTGTGAATTCGCAGCAAGATTTGACCTTACTATTCCAATAACATTGGACCATCTGAAACAAATGGGCAAGGTGAAGAAGCTGGACAGATGGGTACCACATAAACAAGCATCAGAAGAGAAATCGTCTCAAAGCTTGCCTTTCTTTGCTGTCACAACATAAAGGCAAACCATTTCTATACCATTTTCTTATGTGTGATGAAAAATGGATTATTTTTGACAATTGCAAGCATTTGGCACGATAATTAGATAAAGACAAAGTGCCGAAACACAGTCCAAAATGGAATATTCATCCAAAAAAAGCTAACAGTGTCTGTTTGGTGGTCCAGTACTAGTATTATCCACTACAGCTTCATGAAACCTGGTCAATCGATTACAGCAGATGCCTACTGCAACCAACGGGATGAAATGATGAGGATGCTTGTGATTATGCAGCTGAGGTTGGTCAACAGAAACAGGCCAATCCTCCTGCAAGACCGCAAGTCACAAAAAAAACAACAATGTTCAAACTACAGAAGCTAGACTTGGAAACTATCATCCACCATATTCCAGACCTTGCATCAACTGACTACCACTTCTTCCAGGCTTTGGACCACTTCTTGCAAGGAAAAATATTCAGTTCTCAAAAAGCTGTGGAAACTGCATTTTGCAATTTCATCACCACTCGCTCTCCAGCCTTCTTTGCTGCTGGCATAAGCAAGCTACCATAAAGATGGCAAAACTGTGTCGATAGTTTTGGCACATACCTTGATTCATTGTACTGCTTCTTGTCTGAGACACAATAAACTTTGGATTCAAAATCGGACATTTCATATTTAATGATCTAATAGATGCTAATTACCAACGTATTCATGTCTTACTCACTTCGGGAAAAAGGCATTTCTCTTTGAAATTCCTCAGACTAACTAAAGTAAAATTATCATTTTCTGGAGTAACTTCACTACCACCCCAAACCTGTAAAATTTAAGAAAGAAACCACTCCCACTTCAGAAAGCCCAACCACAACAGTTCATCATACACATTTCCTCGCACTCTGAAATTATACTTAGGTGTTTTTTCCCTATCATAAAGCAGCAATTACACATAACAATTCCAGAATCAACTCTAGAAAACAGAATAAATACTAACCCTCCTCCCAGACCATTTTAGTCACATCCAGTCATATACTTCCTAAATTCAATGGGAAGCTAAGAGAAGAAAAGGCCTCAGAAAAATGCCAACGGTCTCTTTTTAGAGTTAGGACATCTTCTCAATTTGTCATTTGCTCAAAGAAACTTTGAGAAAGAAACAAGAACAAATTAGCCATTCATCTTAGAAATGCATCCACACTAGGAGAAGGCATTTTGACAAAAGAATTAACAAAACGCATAGTCTGCCAACTTGCTTATCCTACTTTGAGAGCTCCCTAACTCTTTTCAAATCACGTAAATAAAGGAATGCTCTGCACCCATACCATTTGTACTAGCAGGAATTCTCCCATCTTCATTCGATATATCACCATCTACATCTCGCTATAACTCATTTTTATGTATACATAGAAACCTAATTAATTATCACTGGAATAAAAAGCTACTGACTAGTGCAGAGGGGGAAAGAAAGAAAGTACAATGACCATATTCCTCTTTTTTTTTTTTCACTGTACAACTGTAAGTTCTCATTTTGTTTGCCTTCATTTTAAAAAACGCTTTTACACAATTAGCAATTCAATTCTAGCACAAAACAGTTTTAGAAATGAATAGGCAATCTTTACAACAGTGTAAACTTGCCCCCTGTCAAAGTCTATTTACATAATACAAATCTGAAAGACAAGTACCAATTATACACTGGCCACAGCAGTGCTGAGCAGTAGAAGACTCTGGTTTCAGGGTACAGTATGAATGTCAGAGAAAAATGTGGAAATAAAGCTTGAGTTAATCAAGACCAAAAAATTTAAAAATAATTACACCTCTTTTCCCTGCTTTATGGGCTAAGACAGATACTCCTATTTCCATTTCCACTGAGGTGAATTTTAAAAAAAAAAAAAGGCTGGGAGAAAACAATGAGTGTTGAATGAGTAAAATGAAAGTATATATAGATATATATGATATATATACTGAAAATACATATATTCCTTAATGAGTATGTGTTATATGTTAATAAACAGAGTTGTTCATATTATTAACTTCCAAATACCTTTACCAAGACAATTTTAAAGTAGCTAAGTAGAAAGCTGAGTTGCTCAGGTATGTGGGACACTGACAATAAAAGCTTCTGATGCCAGGCACGCGGGCTCATACCCATAATCCCAGCGCTCTGGGAGGCCGAGGCAGGAAGATCACTTGAGCCCAGGAGCCTGAGCAACACAGGCAGTCCTGTCTCTACAAAAAAATACAAAAATTAGCAGGGCGTGGTGGCACACACCTATAGTCCCAGCTACTCTGGAGGCTGAGGCAGGGGGATGGCTTGAGCCCAGAAGTTTGAGGTTGCAATGAGCTATCATGACACCACTGCACTCTAGCCCAGGTGACAGAGCAAGACCTTGCTTTAGAAAAAAAATACATACATACATATAAACATAAATAAATGCTTCTAAGGTTCCCTGAGTCAGCAAACCCACCAACAGAAACAAGTGTTGTGCTGATGATTCCAAATAAGAAGGCCGGAGAGTAACACACTGCTATTCTCACCATCCTGAGCTGAAACCATGGTGATCTACGTTCCCTACTGTGCAGGGCACCTGGTTCCAGTCAGTCCCCCCTTTTCTGAATCTGTGCTTTCACATTTGCTTTTTTCTTCAGTCACCTGATGCTCTCGGCACAATAAATAACCCAGGAGCTTGGGATTAGAGTAATGGGGCTATTCTCCTCATCTCCACCGGACTTCAACCCCATTCCCATTTCCTTTTATCCCAAAGGGAAAACTCCCGATTCAAAACAGCACTTTCAGTCTAAGGTTTCCATGCCCCTGAATGAAATGAAAGTGCAAGTTTAACACAAGCAGTGACCTCTGAACTAAAGCCATAACCTTGAGCTAGATTCACAGACTGCTACATACTATTTTCATGAATCCCTAAGAAATGTAGCCTCTAGTCTTTCTCGTCAGGGTCAGTTCTGAAGGAACCACCTTCTGAAGATCTGGGTCCACAAAACAGGACAAGACAACGGCCTGGCTCTTCAGCCACTGCTTCAACCTCGCATCCACAATCTTCGGACAATAGCCTTTTGTATTTTCCTTCTAATGATCGATTTGAAGTATGGATAACGAATAACTCCATAACATATTAGCCCCCCAAAAAAGAGCTTTAGGCTTTGAAATCAGATTTGAACTAGTTCTAAAACTTGGCTGTTACTTACCTCTTGAGAAAGCTCGAGCCAATTATTTAACTTCTCTGTGCCTTTGTCCCTGCCCCCCCACTGGTAAAACTGAGATAATATACACGTTGTAGGTCAAAGGTTAGAGGAAATATAAGCACCATGTTTAGTGCAGTGCCAGGCACATATTAAGTACTCAATAACTCAGCATAATAAAAGTAGAAACAGATTATTTCTCTTTTCTTCTGTGTTGTTTCTATAAAGATTTTCAAGTAAGCCAGAAACTAAAGTATTTCCTGAGGGGCTCATTTCAATCCACTGTAAGCTATAATCAGTGGTTTCAAACTTCTTGGTCATTTAAGACCCCTTTTTACTTTTAAAAATTGAGTATCCCAAAGAGTTTTTCTTATGTGGGTTATAGTTACATATTTACTGATACTTAGCACATCAGAAATTATACTATATGAGAAACTTATAAAATTAATTCATTTTAAAATATCAAAGAGCTCATTATACATTAAAATAAATAACGTATTTTTATGAAAAATAACTATTTTCAAAAACAAAACAGAAATAGAAAGTGGCATTGTCTTACATTTTGACAAATCTCTTTGAGGTCTGGCTTAATAGAAGACAACTGGATTCTCATACCTGCTTCTGCATTCAAACTGTTACATTGTTTCAGGAAGTACATAAAAAAATTCAGGCTCACATACATACACAGCTGGAAAAAGGAGTATTTTAACAGCCTTTTTGAATAATTACTAATATTCTTCTTCAGTATCACACCAAAACTTGACAAGCGGTAGTTTCTCAGAGGTTCATTGCAATGTGAAATCAGAAACCGTATCAATGACTTTTTTGTACTGTTACATTAAAAGTCATTGGGTTATCTTTCACTTTGAATGATTTTACCCCAGCATGATTCTGTAACATCATACATTCATCATTTGGGAAAATACTGGTACTTTAAGTTATGCCGATCTTCCAAATGTGGACACATTTTATTACACAATGATTATACAATATAAAAAAATCACATTTGTTATTATGAATCTCATGCTGATTTTAACAATCTAATCTCTATAGATTCACTGACTCTAAAGCATCGTCTATTTCAGATTTACGGTTTTAGTTTTTATATCTATTATTCTTTAGGAATAATCTCCAACCTTTTAAAAAACCATAACTTATTTCATTCTGCTCCAACCTGATAAATTTCACATTTTTTCCTTATTTCGAAGGACATAATAGATAAGGAATAATATATATAGTCTAATCAAATCATTTCTGCCCTATTATTAAGAGTCCTTGGCATAATAAGCAGTTAAGAACAATTAAAGTTGCTAATGACTTATATTACCGGATTTCCTTAATGATAAATATGAGCAATAGCGGTGCTGTTAATAACTTACTTCTTCCAGCTACAAAACTCCTGTAAATTTAGGAGGCAAGCAAACACAATACAGAACGCCCACATTTTAGGAACACAATCCTAGTTTCAAACTCCAGCTCTATCATTTACTGGCTATGAGAGTTTAGCCAAGCTACAGAGTCTCTGTGAGCCTCAATTACCTCACCTAAATGAACTCCAGCTACTTTCACAGGACCATCCCAGGGTTAAATGACACAACTTATATAAAATGCTACAAGGTAAGGACTCAAAAAAATGGCAACTATTATACCACAAATACATTTCTCATACCCAAGGAATATGATTTTTTTTTATCTTTTTATGAGAATTTTCTAAGCTAGGGGAAAAGTGAAAAGTACTTTAATTTTTAATTATTTAGTTGAATTGTACCAAGAACAAAGATATCCACTCAATAGATAGATATTCATAAATACCAAATCTTAGCATCGGAAGGCACTTTCAAAATATTTCAGTCCAGATGTTTCCAAACTGATTTTTGACCATGGAGCTTTCTTCAAAGGAAATACTACAGGGAGCTCACAAGAGTAAAAGAGAAAAAAGTGGAGCGATTCTGTGTAGCACCACTTGGTCTCTTTCTCATGCCCTTCCCAACGCCGTCTGGGCCCCTGATGTAATTCCAAGGATATTCAGGACTTGAGAACATCTTTTGGGGCAAACAAACAAACAAACAAACAACCAAAAGCCTGATACTGTCTATCCATTTCATTTTTAATGGCAGAAATTGAGGCGGGGTGGGCTAAGTGACTTACCCAGGATTGTTAGCAGCAAACTAAATCTAGAACCCAAATCTACTAAATCCTAATCCAGTGTCTATCCACTAACAATTAAGTTTTTCTCAGTTACAGACTGCTTCACGTCAGAATTTATCTTTTTCATCCCTATCAGTCGGTGAGTTTCATCTGGCATCCTTACTTTCTTATTACTTTCACATTACTCATTCTCTTTATTTTGTTCCTCACTGGTACTGTCGTATGCCCCAGAACAAGTACAGAGAAATACTTAATTCCTAGCACTGATTTACCAAGCCTTTTGTATTCATCCCAGATCCATAGACAGGAAAGAAGTAATGAGACCCAAAGGAAGAACCCTCTGAAATGTCAGATGCTGAAGTCCTATTCATTGGTTGATCTGTTAAATGTTATCATTCCCTTTTCTGCGTCCCCAAAAATGTAGTTTGCCCAGAGAACGCTGAGACAAAAATGACTAGCTTCTTAGGTAACAGTTTATAGCTCAAATTACTAGGGAGAGGAAAACAGAGAGAAAGCAGAATGGCACACTTCTGAGATTTAAGCCAAATAATGTCATTAGAAAAAAAATCAGAGCTGGACTGACAAGAAAATATTTCCAAAACAGAGGCCCTTGGGGAGGCCTGTAAAAATTCTGATCAATTCAGACTGGCAAAGAGGATATCCCCAAAATTACACAAAAAAGAGGGTTCCTACCAATCTAAAATAACATCCAAACTTAACAATGATACTGAACAGTTCAAGAATCAGGTATGCTACATAAAAAAACCAGGCAGTTTCAAGAAGACCACAGAAGTGCTCCCCCACAACTGAATAATTATCTACATATTCCAAGACTTTATTAAAGAATCATCATAAATCGATTCTTCTAGTTCTAGTGATATAATTTATCTACTAAGTCATAATTAATCGGTTCCTTCTCTGTAACCAAAAATAGGCTGAAGATCACCAAGAAAATACTTCTAAGAATGACGAACAGAACAAAGACACTCTGGTGTATCAACAGTGCCAGAAGATCACCCTATGCACCTACCTGACTTTATAACTTCCTCTACAACTTTCTACTTACAGTACAGAAAATCTTGAAAAATGTTATCTGGTTGAAAATTATTCTTATTATAGTTGAGACCAATCAACTTATCTTTGGCTCCAGAAAGTTTACCTATATTAAAGTCAAGAGCACAGTTCCAATGTTTAATTTGCTTATTTTCTTGTTATTTAAACAATAATGTCAACACATATATCTGTGATTTGGGGAACATATGTGGGTTACACATTTTTGTGCTTTCAGAATTAAGTTAAATATAACATTAATTTTAATATGCATTTGGATATGCAACAGAATGGATACAAGTCATCTCTCATGGAGCTCTTTGTGTAGAAGGGGACCTCACTCCTTACCACTTCTAACCTCTAAATCTTATCTCAAATATCTCCCTGTCTCATTACTGGAGTTAATTTGGACTGACAATTAAGAAGCAGTCAAAAGAACATGGTATCAGTGACTCCCTTCATTTGAAAATTTCCTTCATGTGCCGTTTAATATTGAGAACTGATCTTATAATAGATTTAACTTTCAGTGGTAACTATGCTTCATGAGTTTCTTCCTAGCCTTTTAGAAATATAGAGTTCTTTCATTTATCATTGGTTGCCAGTAATTCTATTAGTAATTCTCCGATGGCATCTCAACTTTTAAAACTTGCTCTCTGAAGGTTATGGAGAAATGGTAAATAGGCACTCTTATATTCTGTCATAGGAGTGTAAATGATACAAGCTTTCTGTAGACAACCTGACAATATCTACCAACAGCTGTTGAAATCTACACCCTTTGTCCCGGCAATTCCATTTCTGTGAGAAAGAGGTAAACCCGGAAATAAAGATGTATATACAAAGTTATTCATCGCAGCAATGTTTAGAATAGCATAAAGGGAGGAGGGAGCAGAAAGGATGAAGGGGAAAAAGAGATATACAATCTAAATATTTAAATAATAATTAGTGAATTGAAGATAAATCTAAATTTGTACAATTCTATAGTCATAAAAATAATTATGTCAGTCACTTGATATCACATGATATATTCATGAAATGTTTTATAATCTGTTTCTGCTCAAGAGTATATAAAATATGTCACATATATATATGTACACAAAAACACATGGAAAGAAAAACACCAAATCATACCAAAAAAATTTCTCTAGGCAGTATCATTTATTCATGTGTTTTTTGGGGTTATATATAATTCCTGAATTTCTGGAGGGACTATAAATTACAGTTGTAATAAAACTTCTTAAAAATATCTTTCATGAATCGTGAAAACTATCTGATGACTACTAGAACAAGATATTATAAAGTAGAAAGTTACCCATAAAAATAAATCTACTGGCAAAGTCAAAGTTACATAAAGTTCTGCCAAAATCATAGCTCAGAACGGATGTCCCTTTCACATAATTACTTATTTCGACTCTTGTTAGAATGAGGCATGTAGGGAAGAATTTGGGCTCTAGAGTCACAGACCTGTGTTCGAGTCCCAACTCTGCCGCATACTAACTGTGTGACCCTGAGCCAAGTTATCTAGTGTCTCTGAGCCTCAGTTTCCTCATCCACAAAATATGGATAACAGATCCCACCTCTTCGTGAGGATTTAAACAAGATAATGGTTTGTACAGCACACAGTACTAGGTGTGGCACATGGAAATAATTAATAATGGCAATTATTACTATTATTGTCATCATGTATTAATCAAGAAACCAAATCATGAGTGCTTCAAGGGCAGTGACCACATCTTATTTTGTTCATCCCTCAATCCCTGGCACCTTGAAATGTACCACACAATAGGACTTCAATAAAATGCTAAATGAAGCATGTATCTAAAATTAGTTAACTATAACTTCCCTGGGACTCGATTTTCTTTTCTGGCAAAATCATAAAAATATCTTCCTGACAAAGATGTGAACTGATGAACCTAAGACACCTAGATCAATGATGGTTCCCAATAAGTGACAGCTATTATATTAGGTGAACTTGTCCCTGCAGATTTCAACATTTGTCAAGGCTGAGGGGAGAGAATAGATATAATTTTTCTTCTCAGTATTTAGGTCCTGAGGTATCTCACAGATGAACCATTACTTTTACTTGGGCTTTGGAAAGAAACTTCTCCATTTATGGGCATACATCCTAGTGAGCTAACTATTAAAGTGGTAATCTTTAGACTGCCACAAGCACTTTTGGCAACGCAGCCGAAATAATACTTTACCACAGTGGGGGAAAAAAGTGTGGTATTTCAAAGACTCCATGAGCTTAGGACATAATATATACAAATAGGGGCTATGAAAAACAGTGTATCAGTAGTTCTTGAGTCTATATATCGCCAAATAAATTAAGGAATTACAAAATTTATGAAAGTATTCAATTACCTTAAAAAGCAATTCCTTCACAAAAATCAAAATAAATGGGAATGCATTTTAAGGAAAAAAAATAGGTCCTGAAGGGAACAAAAGATCACTAAATTCTATATGGGGAGGTGAAAATACTACTGATATGAAACCAAAAATAATTTTGTATAAATCATAACATTCTTGTGCTGGTACTTAAAAGAAACAGTCATGGCAGGGGGAGTTTAATATAGAAAAGAAGAACTCAAAAACTGCACAGATCAGTAATTTTGCAGCTTTAATTTTCCATGTCTAATGTGACAGAAACCTCAGATTTCATACACAAGTGCTTAATAGAAGGTTTATGGTCCTATTTCTATAATTACTCTGTTGAAAGGAAAATAGGCTACTCAGCACTCATTTGCTTTGAGTTGAAGTTGTCTGTTCCATATCCTGGAATCACATCATGCCATGTTTTACAGGGACATTTCATGGTTTACAGTATTTTACACTGGAGTTAAAATACTATTTAAACATCACTATTAGAAAAATAATAGTTGGTAGTAATTTTCAAGACAACTAGGATAAACATTAAAGCAGCAGTTCCCAATCTTTTTGGCACCAAGGACTGGTTTCATGGAAGACAATTTTTCCACGGATTGGGGATGGGGAATGGTTTTTAGAATGACTCAAGCACATTACATTTATTGTGCAGTCAAACCTCTCTGCTAATCTGTATTTTTAGCCGCTTCCCAGCGCCAGCATCAGCGCCTCAGATCATCAGGCATCAGATTCTCGTAAGGAGCACGCAACCTAGATCCCTTACACACGCAGTTTACAGTAGGGTTCACAATCCAGTAAGAATCTAATGCCACCAATGATCTGATGAGAGGCAGAGCTCAGGCAGTGATGCAAGCGATGGGGAGTGGCTGTAAATACAGGTGAACCTTCCCTCACTGGCCCACTGCTCACCTCCTGCTGTGGGCCCAGTTCCTAACAGGCCACTGATCGGTACCAGTCTGAGGCCCAGGGGTTGGGGACTACAGCATTAAAGTGAAGCAAAGGTGAATTTTATGGCATATGGGTTATATCACAATAAAGCTGGTATTTAAAAAAATAATGAATACAGAGAATAGCAAAATCTTGCTAATTATCTAGAATCTAGGTAATAGGTATACAAGAGTCAATTCTACTATTCTGAGTATGTTTTAAAATTATAAAATATTTTAAAAAAAATTAGGCCAGCCATCACACACCTACATTCTCAGGCTAACCATCCATATGCCAATGAAGAAGTTGCTGAACAGGTTAAAACGTAAAGTGACAGAACCCTACTCTTACTAAGCACAAAACTCAGGCAAGAGTTGTATAAATTTTACCACCAACAAAGACCATTCTTCCATCAAACATGGCATCTTCTTTTTCCCCAAAAGGAATGTTTTCAACTCATCAAAATAAAACTAAAACTGATGCTAGGGAAAATTAAAATCTCCAGCCTCGTCAACATAGTAAGGACCCTGTCTCTCCAAAAAAATTTAAAAATTAGCCAGGTGTTGTGGCGCACACTTGTAAGTCCCAGCTACATGGGAGGCTGAAGCAGGAGGATCCCTTTATCCCAAGGGGTTCAAGGCTGCAATGAGCTATGACTGCACCACTGTACTCCAGCCTGGGCAACAGAACGAGACTCTGTCTTGGGGAAAAAAAAAATTAAAATCTGTTAATTTATTTTCAAAAGGATAGATTTTACTAAGTGCAATAATATATTATTAATATGTGTATTTTGTCAAAAATTCATTCTTCGTTTCATTATAATACAAGTATTTCCTGAGCAGCAAGTATTATGTGTCATGCACAACACCAGGTGCTAGAGATACAGCAATAAACACAGCAGATAAAATCTAGTTTATAATCTAGGAGGAACTATAGACATGTGGTATCACCTTACTCCATCTATCCAGTGGCGATCTACCCCATCTATTCAATGAATCCTACTAAATTAACTCAGGAGAATGAAATGACAGTAGGCAAAGACAATATGGCAAAATAAAAGTGGTAACTGAAAACAGTACAACTCAAATCCCAAATCTAATTAGGAAAAACAACCATTTATTGGATTGTTTGGAAATCAGCTAGGTTTCCAAAAGAAAACTATCTTGTCTAATTTATACACATAATTTATCCTGTCAAAAAAACAGTCTTTTTGCCGGGCGCAGTGGCTCACGCCTGTAATCCTAGCACTCTGGGAGGCCGAGGTGGGCGGATTGTTTGAGCTCAGGAGTTCGAGACCAGCCTGAGCAAGAGCAAGACCCCGTCTCTACCAAAAATAGAAAGAAATTAATTGGACAGCTAAAAATATATATAGAAAAAATTAGCCAGGCATGGTGGCTCATGCCTATAGTCCCAGCTACTCGGGAGACTGAGACTGGATTGCTTGAGCCCAGGAGTTTGAGGTTGCTGTGAGCTAGGCTGGCGCCATGGCACTCGCCCCAGGCAAGAGAGTGAGACTCTGTCTCAGAAAAAAAAAAAAAAAAAAACCCGTAATGGGATACTACTTCACATCCACTTAAATGGCTAAAATCAAAAGTACAGATAATACAAGTGTTGAAGAGGATGTGGAGAAATGAGAACTCTCATACACTGCTGGTGGGAACTGAAAATGGTCCCACCTCTACGGAAAGCAGTCTGGCAGTTTCTCAAATGTGAAACACAGAGTTACCGAAGGACCCAACAATTCCCTTTCTAGGTGTATATCCAAGAGAAACGAAAACATCCACACAAACACTTGGACATGAGTTTTCATAATTGCAGAATCCTTCCTGATAGCCACACAGTAGAAATAACCCAAATATCCATCCACTGACGAATGGCTAAACGGAACGTGGTCAGTCCGCACGGTGGGATGTCGTCATTCAGTAATGAAAAGGAAAGACATCGATGACGGGTGAAGTGTGGAAACGTGCTGAGTGAAAGAATCCAGCCACAAAAACTATGTGAGTTCGTTTATATGAAATGTCCAGAACAGGCAAATCTGTAGAGGCAGAAAAGTAGATCAGGGGTTGCCCAGGGCTGGGGTAGAGGGTGGGGGAAATGGGGAGTGATTGCTAACGGGTACGGGGTTTCTTTCGGGCATGATGAAAATGTTCGGAAATTAGGTAGTGGCGATGGCCGCATTGCTCAGTGAATAGACCCACAGACATAAAAGGGTGACTATTATGGTCTGTGAATTATATCTCAGCAAAGCTGTCATTCTTTTTTCAAAGTGGGAACCTAGGGTGGGCTGGGGGTGATGAGGAGAGAAACGCAAAAGTCTCAGCAGCAGGAGAGTGGCCGTGCGGGGCCCACCAGCAGCCCCTCCGTCTTCACCCCTTCTCAGCAAGCGCTCCCTCGGCCTCAGCTGCGTGGGAGTGGGCTCCGTGAGCCGGCAGGGCCAGGAAGGGACCCTCTCCTCGGCTGGACCCGTCAGCGTCCTGTCTCTGGGAAGTGACAAGTAGGATGCGGGGTCTAACTAACGTCGTTGGATGCTTGGAACAGAGAGCAGTGGGAGCCCGGTGTGGCAGCCACGGACAGGGCGGGCACCAACAGAGCCAGCCTGCAGAGAGAGAAGGGCGCAGACGCGGAGGCGGAGGCGGATGGCGGGAAGAGGAAAGAGCTGATTTGTCCTGAAATGATTTTCCAGCCCCAATTCCAGGCGCCTGCCAGCACTGCCTACCTTTTGGTTCTGTTAGACAACCCACAGCTTTCCAGCAAACTCCCCCTTTGGCTTGAGAGGCTTCTGCTCAAAGGATCCCTATGAAGCCTCCACTTCCTTCCTCCTGCCATGGCAAAGACTGGTCATTGTCCCCCAAAACCATCTCCCTACGTTTGCCTGGTCTAGAGCGAGCCCACACTTCCCAGCCTTCCTCACAGTTATTAGGTGTTCCGGGAGACTAAGGCCCAGGTGGAACAGGAGCAGAAACACCGCAGGTGGCTTCTGGCCAGGTCTTTGTGGGGAATGGGTGGCCTCTCCCAGGCCCCAGGACCGGGCACTCTTGGGGTCAAGGAAACACTGACCCTGCGCCTGCACCTCCCTGAATTAATACCTCCTTAGACGTCACAGGCTAAGTGCCTCATTGCCCCACCCAGTTCCGATACGGTTAGCCCAACTGTGATTGGCAACCATCCCGCAAAATGG
>CAUYSK010012191.1:0-10324 GCA_963575035.1 Avahi laniger
TAATTTTTTCTATTTTTAGTTGTTTGGCTAATTTCTTTCTATTTATAGTAGAGACGGGGTCTCACTCTTGCTCAGGCTGGTCTCGAACTCCTGAGCTCAAGCAATCTGCCTGCCTTGGCCTCCCAGAGTGCCAGGATTGCAGGCGTGAGCCACTGCGCCCGGCTCCTGATGGTGCTCTTAAGCTGAGTACTGAGACTGCAGGAGAATTAAGCAGGCAAGTGGGGAGCAGGGAGAAGGTTATGGTGACTGGGCACGCCCAAAGGAAGCTGGGAGAGAAAGAGGGCAAACACACTTTGGGGTACTCTGGACAGTTCCATTTGGCTAGAGCAGTGCAGTGGTTCTGCAACTTTTTGGACTTGAGATGCCTTTATAGTATTAAAAGTTATTAAGGACCAAAAGATTTTGTTTATGTGGGATATATTTATTGCTACTTGCCATATTAGAAGTTAAAACTGTAAAATTTTAAAAATATTTATTTATTAATTTAAAATAATAAACCTATTATGTGCTAACATAAATATTTTTTTATGAAAAATAAACATATTTTCCAAAATGAAAAAAAAATTAGGGAAAAACTGACACAGATTTACATTTTTGCAAATCTTTCCAATGTCTGGCTTAATCAAAGACAACTAACTGGACTCTCATACCTTCTTCTGCATTCAATCTGTTGCAATAGCACGTATCACGTAGCTTTGGGAAAATGCCACTGTATATTCACGAGAGAATGAAAGTGAATAAAGCAAATGATGTTAGTATTATTATGAAAATACTTTTGTCCTCAGACCCCTTGACAGGGATTTGGGGACTCCATGGGTCCTCAGACCACACTTTGATAACCTCTCATGTAGCACCTGAAGCTCAAAGTGTGCAATGGAGAAATTGATGGGTTGGAGACAGAAAGCTTGAAAGAGAAGCAGGGCCCAGATGGTATCTTACGGAGTTCACTGAGAGCTTAAAAGCCAGAGAGTCACAAGGTCACGTTTTTGTTTTGCAAAGATCATGGGCTATAATGAGAAAAATAGATTAGATGAGCCGAGAGGAGGTTGGGATGGGGGACCCGTAGGAGGTTGTTGCCATAAAGCAGATGAAAGCATGAAAGTGGCCCAAACTGAAGTCGTGGCAGTAGGTCTGGAAAGCAAAGGAGGATTGGGGGAAGTTGGGTAGGTAGAACCTAAAGGATTTTTTGAGGAGTTATATGTGAGGGGTAAGGAAGGTGGGTGGGTGATTCCAGGTTTCTGACTTCGGCAGCTGAGTGGATGGTGGGGACACAGAGTAGGTCTGGGATAGAAAATAATTAACTCCACTTTATACATGAAAGTAGAGCTTTCTAGTAGTCAGTTGACAGATGGGGCAGAAAACAGGAGACGTATCTGCGCAGGGAAGAGAGTGGCCTGGGGAAGCTCAAGCCAAGGTTCAGAGGGACAAATTGATTTGACTGTGGTCACACACCTTCTAAGCGCGTTTAACATTTTGAACAGGGTACATGCGTGAAAAGGGCTATCGCAGTACCTGGGACATAGTGATCGCTCAAGTAAATCGCTCATTTTTCCCCTTATTGGTTTATTTTTCTCTAATCCTCAAGTTGCAAAGGTGGTCTCCCTGCAGTCAACTCACACCTAGTGATACTCATTTCATATACCAGGGCCAGATTTCCAAAGGCCTGAAAGGCTGGGTTAGGGAGTTTATCCATTGTTTATATAGGCAGGGAGGAGCCAGAGAATCTTTTAAGGGAAGGGATGACGTAATCAACAGAATGGTGCAGGAAAATTGATATGGCAGATGGTGTCGAGGAAGAATTGAAGGAAAGGGAGAATATGTAGTTAGATTTTTGCAGTTCAAAGAACAGATAAAGGTTGGCTTGTTTCTGCTGAGGATATTCTTTATAACTCTTTTCCTCATTGTAAAGTAGCACATGGTCACTACAGGAAATTTGGAAAATACAGAAGAGTGTAAAGATGAAAAACAACCACGAGACCAATATACCAGGGTAACTACTAACAACATATTCATTTACTTCTAGTTATTTTTCTACACCTATATCCCCTAGATAGATTGAGAGAGAAAGGATTGATGGATAGACAGGGAGAATTGATCTACAAAACCAGAATCTGTTGCTTATAGTTTGGGATCCTGAGTTCTTCCCCCTTTGTTCATTCATGTTGAGAATGTTCTTCCCATGCCATTAAATATTTCTTTAAGCAATCACATATTGGATTGGTTAAAATATGATGCATGCGAATTGTTGAATATTTTCTTTGGTTCCTATTTTGTTTTTACAGTTGCAAATAGTCCTTTGGGCACAACCCGTACATCAACCTTAGCCCTGTCTCTGACCATTTTCCTCAGGTGCAATATTTTCTAAGAGTGAAATTACTGGGTTAAAGGGTATGAGCCTTTTTAAGATTCTTGATCTGTATTTCCAAATTGCCTTCCAGAAAGACTGCAATGATTTGCATATCCACCAGCCCTGGGCAAAAGTTCTGCCAGCGGATTGCACATTTTACGTCAGTTTATGAGAATCTAGCACAGAATCATGTGAATTATGCCAGACCACAGTTCCAAATTGGATTTCAAATATTTTGATTTGGATTATGTGTCAGATCAGGACAGTTTCTTCTTGAAGCCAGATTTGCTCAGTGGACCAGGGATTGGATAAGAAACCACTTATATTGTGGGAGTAGAAACGCAGGCTGACGTCATTGAGTTCACTGCCTGAGAGAATGGAATGCAACTTGGAGGAGGCTGTTTAAAGAAATGGGAAGACTGATTTATCAGACATCTTATTGTTAAGTCAGCTTCAAAATAGGTAATCCCAATTATTTGGGGCCTGATCACCCTGAATTTTTATCCCTTTTCTGTCTCCTCCTGATAAGCTGGGATTTGACCAAGTCACTTTTCATTAACACCTCCACCAGCAGTCTGGAAGGAATAAAAGGAAAAGAAAATCAAAGCTGCCAGGGCTTCTTTTTTAACTGGTGGGAGGATAAAATTAGAACGTCAGTGGGCAGCCTAATATTCCCTGTTCTCTTTGACCCAGAATCACAGAAAACTGAAAGAGTGTCTTAGAAAAGATTGGGAAGGTTTTTCTTTCACTCAAAAGATGCCTGGTTTTCTAGCTCTGGATATTGTATGTCTTGTCTTTGTAAAACCTCTGACATATGGAAAGTCTCTATTTTATTTTATTTTATTTTATTTTTTGAGACAGAATCTCACTCTGTCGCCCTGGCTAGAGGGCATCATTATAGCTCACAATAACCTCAAACTCTTGGGCTCAAGCGATCCTCCTGCCTCAGCCTCTCGAATAGCTAGGACTACAGGTGTGTCCACCACGCCTGGCTAATTTTCCTATTTTTAGTAGAGATGGGGGTCTCACTCTTGCTCAGCCTGGTCTCGAACTCCTGGCCTCAAGTGATCCTCCCACACCGTGCCCAGCCTAGAATGTCTCACATTTCTTCAAGAGGTTCCCCAGGATTTTGTCCTGTTTCATCCAGTTACCCTCATAGCATGCCCCAGTTTGCTTATCTGTATGATGAACAGGAGGTGGTGAATTAGATTACTGTCAACTCCAACCCCAGTGATTCTTTAATTCTAACACCTTAATCCAGAATGAATGCACCATGGGGAAGACTGGGGGAGGAGAAGACCCTCCCTACTTGGCCATTTCCACCGGCAAACTATAGTTTTTTCCATAACAGCTACATCTATTCTAAGTCCTCTGCAAATATCACATCCCATCCTCACAAAGACAAGCACTATTAATAGGTCAGTTTACAGATGAAGAAACTGAGGCACAAAGAGTTTAGGTAATTTGGCCAAGGTCTCACATGCACAGCTAGTGAATGGCAGAGACAGATTTCAGACCAAGCCAGAACGAGTGCTCTCAACCACCAAGCTCTGACATAGATGAGTGCTCCACTGGCTCCATAAGAGAGCCTTTCTCAACGAGCTTCTCCACGAGTTCAAATCCTGCCAGCCCTACTTCCCAATATCAACACCTCGAATGGGTCTGTCTCACTTTCCTCAAACCTAAAGTGAGAACACAAAAAACATACCTCACTGTAGCAGTGTGAAGCATAAACAATCTACTGTTTGTAAAATAAGTTTACTCATTGATTGGTGTTGGCTAGCTGCGTGGCCTTGGGCAAGTTCGCTTATTCCCTCTGTGCCTCCGTTTGCCCACCTGTCACACATGAGAACAGTACCTAGTTCAGGGGATTGCTGTGACAATCAAAGGAGTTAATACATGTAAAGTACTCAGAATAGTACCTGACACAGAGAAACTATTCTTTAAATGTTTATTGTTAACACATCATAGGTCAGATTATTATAATATTATATTCTGCTGTTATATAATTATATGCCAGGCACTGTGCAAAGCGCTGGAGAAACAGGGTTAAACAAGAAAGGTGGGTTCTTCTCCTCAGGTCTAGTGGAGAAAATATTTTGAACAAACAGTGACAAATAATAAATGTTTGGAGTGTTACTAAGGAGAACTGCAGGCTGCTCTCGAGCAATTGATAAAAAGTTCTAATCAGGACTAGGGATCAGGGAAGTCTACAAGAAAGTAATTCAACACAGAAGACCCTGAAATTTTCACTTCTCCCAGATTCTTTCCTCTCTTGCTTTCCCTAGTGTCTCTTCTCTTTGCTTCAACTCCACATGCCATCCATGAACAAGATCTATAGGCTCCATTTCCAAAATATACGGCACTTCACTTCCACCGACACCACCCTCACCTGAGCCATCTCCTCCTTGCCTCCCATAGGGATCATGCAAAGGTCCCCCCACCCTGCTTTCTCTGTCATCTCTACCAGTCATTCTCCACATTCTATCCTGAATAATATAGTTTTTTAATGTAAGCATAAATTAAAGTGTTCCAGTGGCTCCATTTACACTTAAAATCTGAGCCCCTTGCCCATGGCTTAGAAGGCCCTAGATGAGCTGCCCACCCACCTCTTTGATTTATCTTATACTTCCCTAACTCCATCACTGTGCCCTAGGAACTCTGGTCTTCTTTTTTGCCTTGACTTTACAAAGCTCATCCCTGCCTCAGGGCCTTTGCACTTGCCACTGCCTCTCAGGAGTATCCTTTTTTAATCATTCAGGTCACAGCTTGTGTCACTAAAATGTGATCCAATCTAACGCATACTGGCCTCTCCCGCCCAACCACCACCCTCCAGAGGGCCTGGCCTGCCCTATCCCATTCCCCTTTTATTGCCTCTCGATGCCTAACACCATAAAAATTCTCTCGTTCCCTTATAGCTTACTCATTTACACTCTGTCTCCCCAGTGCTAGAATATGAGATTTATAAGAGTAGGTGTTTTGCCTTCCCATTCACTGCTTTCCCCAGTGTCTAGAACAGTGGGTGGCACTTAGTAGGCACTCAATAAATATCTGTGATTTGAATGACTGCAGTTAATTTAAGCCAAAGTCTAAAAGAGGGATGAGAGTCCAGTTAAGAGGAGGAGCAAGAGTGTTCCAGGCTGGGGCACAGTATGAGCAGAGGCCTGGGCTGGCCTGGGCATGGCAACTTCTACAAACTAAAAAGAAGGCCAGTGCAGCTGGAATGCAGAGAGCGAGGGAGGGTGTGGGACAAGACAAGGCTGGCAGATGAGTAGGACCGGAGCACTCTGGACCCTGTGAGCCCTGCTGCAGACTGTGGACTTTTGTAAGGGCAGTGAGAAGTTCTTTTAAGGTTAAGCAACCTGTTGAGTATTTTTAGAAGAACCCTCCGTAGCCAACACATGGGTTTAGGGTGGATACACAATGCCACCATAGCTCCTTTTCCTCTGCCTCAACCTAACGAAAACTCTGTGGGGCAAGTATGATTATTTCCAAACTACAAATTGAAAAAGCAAAGATTCTCAGAGCATAAACAAGTTGCTGACGATCAGAGTGCCTTTACTCTGACCTGTCCTGGCTTGCAGCAGCTATGAATGAAGGGAACGGGGAGAGACTTAAAGAGATCATGGAACTGCACTGATGTTCCCAGAACGTCTCCTCCTCCCCTCCTAAAGAGGGAGGGCATTGGGCCTAACGTACATTAGAATCTTCCCTTATAATCAGTCTTCTTCCTTGTGAAAAGACCATCATGATTCTTGTCTCTTAAAGAGCTTCTCCAGTCCGTGATTTTAACAGCCTTCTTTGATGTACAGAGTTGGCCTCTTGCTGTTCATGGTTAAAATCTGAATCTTGGATGAGTAGATATATTATACCACTGGGCTGCAAGAGCCACAAGGCCATTCATCCATCTGCCTTGAACAATTTAGGTCAGTCTTTTTCACCTGTAACTGATGAGGTCGCTGCCCTGGTGTGCTGCCACATAGCTCTTCTCACCTCCTCCCCTCTCTTCCAGAAGAATGATGAGAACTGTGGCTGCCACAGGAGGAAGGAAGGGGGCAACAGTCACTGAGCACCTACTATGTGCCAGGCTTCAGGCGAGGTGCTGTCCATGCCTGATCTCATTTCATCCATGCACAACAATCTCTTCCCTGTTTTGCTGACTAGGAGGTCTAAATCACATTTTTTCGAGTAAAAAAAACACCAAACACATTAGAATCAAAGTAGATATATTCTCTATTCTGATTGCCCTAATGCTGTATCCTACCTCTCTGTCTTTCACGTCGTAAGAACCACTTTACAGGTGACTTAGTCTTCAGTTTTTCTCCCAACCATTCCATCCCTCATGACCACCAGTCAGTAATGACAAAAGCACAGACATGATTGGGTTTCTCCACTGCGCGGAAGCATTCCCTGGCTCCCCATGCCTGCAGTTTACTGTCCAATAGAGAGTAAAAAAAAGTCATGCTAGAAGCAGAATAATGAGTGCTATTAGAGCAATGGTGGGGGATGATGCATTATGCTTTTGCTGGGCAAGCAGGGGTGGGGACCTGAGAAGGCTTCACAGATGGTGGCTGAGCCAGGTATGGTGGTGGACAGAGGAGTCCCTCTAAAATGGTGGCAGCAACCTGCACAAAGGCACTGAAGGTGAAAGCTGTGGCTCTGGCTGCCCTCAGGACACATGCTGGTTGTCACTGCCCCATGGACTTTCTCTTTCTCTCTCTCTCCCGCTCTCTCTCTCTCTCCAGGTTTTGCTGAGCACATAGCAACAAGCAGTGATCTGTTACAGACTGGTCTTCAGGTAGCTTATCTGATGTTAGCACCACGTGAACTGCATAATGATTTATGAAACTCAAATGGTGCTAAATCAGACAAGCTACCCTGGTGAACCTATGAAAGCCAGGCTTAAAATTCTTCTTTAAAAAAAAATTTTTAAAGCAATTGAGCAGAGACATCAGAGGCTATATACTGTGAGGGAAATAGATGCCACAGAATTAGTTCAGAAAAATCACTAAACAAAAACAAAAACAAAAAACAACCCAACAACAACGAATACCCCTAGAGGAATCAGAATCTCGAATTGCTATAACATATTTTTAAGATACTGGGTTATCCACAGAAAAAATACTTAAAATATTCAAAGAAATAAAATGTTTGACTCATTAAAAGGAAAAAGAAGCAGACAATAGACTCCACCTCTGAGGACCAAGATTTTGGACTTAGCAAAGACTTCAAAGCAGCACTTATAAATATTTTCAAAGAACTAAAGGAAAACCATGCTTAAAGACTTAAAATCTGACAATAACAACTCATCAAATAGAGAATATCAACAAAGAGAATTTTTTTAAATAAAAATTCTGTGATTGAAAAGTATAATAACCAAATGAAAAATTCATGAAAGAAGGCTCAACAGTGTATTTCAGCTGACAGAAGAATCAGCGAACTTGAAGATACATCAGCAGAAATTGTCCAATCTTAAGAGAAAAAAAGGTAAGAAAAATAGAGCCTCAGAGACATATGAAATTCCTCATGCATCCAAGTATAAGGATAGTGAAAATCCCAGAAGGAGAAAGAAGAGGAAAATCAGTTTTAAAGATGGCATAGAGGCACTATGCTCTGTTCCTCTCCTTTAAATATAATTAAAAGCCCTTGAAATAAATCAACAATCATGAAAGTTTTCTGGAAAGTGGAAAGAAGAAAGTAGACTGAATAGGGACCTTGGTTCTTGAGATAAGTTCCTTGAGTTTTTCCCAGGCATTGGAGAAGCCTGCAACCTGGAAAAATGGAGAGAATAAGGGAGAGAGGGAGGGAAGGAGGGAGAAAGGGAAAGGAAATATGAAAAGATGTACTTCTCTGATGATAATGAAGTCAAACTAGAAATCAATAGCAGGAAGACAACAGAAAATTATTCAAACCTGTGGAAATTAAACAACATGCTCCATGGTTTAAAGAGGAAGTCTAAAAGGAAATAAAAAACAAATAGAACGAAACCATAAGACAACATATGAAAATTTATAGGATGCAGTCAAAGCAGTGCTGAGAGGGAAATTTATAGCATTAAATGTTCATATTAGAAAATGGGAAAGGATCTCAACTTAATAACCTAAGGTCCTACCTCAATAAACTAGAAAAAATAAGAGTAAAATAAGCCTAGAGAGATCAAAAGGAAGAATACCAGAAAGATAAGAGTAGCAATAAATGAAATTGTAAACAGGAAAACAATGGAGAAAATAAATAAAATAAAATAACTGGTTCTTTGAAAATAATAAAATTGATAAATATCTAGCAAAACTGATAAAGATAAAAATATAAAAAATGTAAATCACCAATATCAGGAATGAAACAGGGGCTATCACTAGAGATCCTGCAGGCATCCAAAGAATAATAAAAGAATACTATGAATAATTTTGCATAAATATGACAACTTGAAGTAGACCAATGCCTTAAAATCCAAAAGCTTCCAAAATATAACTAAGATAGAGAGGATAACCTGATTAGTCTTATCACCATTAAAGAAATTATATTTGCAATTAAAAAGCTTCCATAAAGAAAATTTCCAGACTCTCATGATTTCATGGTGAATTCTATCAAAGATGTAAAGAATTAGAACAATTTTATATAATTTCTTCCAGAAAATAAAAGAGGAAGAAATACTCCCCTAATAATTTCATAAGTTCAGCATTACCCTGATGCCAAACCAAAGACAGTACCAAAAAACAAACAACAAACAAAAAAACTATATACCAACAACTCTCATAAACTTAGACATAAAAATTATTTTAAAAAATTAACAAATCAAATTCAGCAATATATGAAAAAATGTAATCCACTATATCAATAAGCTAATGAAAAAAGATCATATAATCATATCAGTATCAACTAACATCATATTTAATAGTAAAAGACCGAATACTTTCCCTGTAAGATCAGAAACAAGGCAAGAATATTCACTCTCACTGTTCTTATTTAATATGGCACTGGAAGTTCTAGGCAGCATAATAGGCAAGAAAAAAAAAGGCATCGAGATTGAAAAGGAAGAAATTAAACCTTCTCGCTCTGCAGATGACATGATTTACTAATTAGAAAATCCCAAGAAATCTACTGGAAAAACTAGAACTAATAAGTGAACTTAGCAATGTTGTAAGATCAACACACAAGAATCAATAGCATTTTTGTACGCCAACATGGAACATATGGAAATTGAAATCAAAAGCATAATACTATTTATGATTGCTCCAAGGAAAATACAATACTTAGGCATAAATTTAACGAAACATATATAGGAGCTATATGCTCAAAATTATAAAATGCTGACAAAGGAAACCAAAGAAGACCTAAATAACTGGGGACACCTATTCTGCTCATGGACTGGAAATATGAACATAGTAAACATGTCAATTCTTCACAAACTGATTTATAGATTTAATAAAATTTCTATAAAAGCCCAAGCATGATTTTATAGACATAAACAAGCTTATTATAAAATGTATATGAAAAGGGAAAGGCCCTAAAATAGCCAAAATATTTTGAAAAAGAAAAATAAAGTATAACGAATCACTCTCCTCCATGTTAGGGCTGAATATATAGCTACAGTAATCAAGACAGTATGATCTTGGTGCTATGATTACAGGTGTCAGCCACCACACCTGGCCAAGAAAAACTATTAAGAAATGAATAGCATAGTTAGTATGCAGGTAGAGCGTGAAGGCAATTCCCAGGTAACAGAAGTTGGGCAAACTCTTTGTTCTCTGCCCTCAAGTTCCATTCCAGGATTGATACTCCTTGATGTAAAGAAGCTGAGTTGAAATCAAAATTTCTCATGGAGGGCTGGGCGCGGTGGCTCACGCCTGTAATCCTAGCTCTCTGGGAGGCCGAGGCGGGCAGATTGTTTGAGTTCAGGAGTTCAAAACCAGCCTGAGCAAGAGCGAGACCCCATCTCTACCAAAAATAGAAAGAAATTAATTGGACAGCTAAAAATAT
>CAUYSK010012192.1:0-50529 GCA_963575035.1 Avahi laniger
CTGCTCTGGTTAGGACTTCCAGTACTATGCTGAACAGAAGTTTTGACAATGAGCATCCTTGTCTTATTTCAGTTCTTAGGGGGAATGCTTTCAACTTTCCCCCATTCAGTATTATGTTGGCTGTGGGTTTGTCATATGTGGCTTTTATAATTTTGAGATATGTTCCTTCTATGCCTAGTTTGTTGAGGGCTTTTATCACGAAAGGATGCTAGATTTTATCAAATGCTTTCTGTGCATCTATTGAGATGATCATATGATCTTTGTTTTTGTTTCTGTTTATGTGGTGAATCATGTTTATTAACTTGTGTATGTTAAACCATCCTTGTAACTCTGGGATAAAACCCATTTGATTATGGTGGACTATCTTTTTGACATGCTGACTTTGGCTTGCTAGTATTTTGTTGAGGATTTTTGCATCTATGATCATCAGAGATATTGGTCTATAGTTTTCTTTTTTTGTTGTGCCTTTGTCTGGTCTGGTACCAGAGTGATACAGGCCTCATAGAATGAGTTTGGGAGTATTCCCTCCTCCTAGATTTTTTTTGGAATAGTTTCAGTAGGATTGGTATTAATTCTTTTTTGAATGCATGGTAGAATTCAGCAGTGAAGCCATCAGGTCCTGAGCTTTTCTTTGATAGGAGACTTTTTATTACTGTTCCTATCTCATTATTTGTTATTGGGTTATTCAGGTTTTGGATTTCTTCCTGGTTCAATCTTGATAGGTTGTATGTGCCTAGGAATTTAACCATTTCTTCTAGAGTTTCCAAATTGTTGGCATATAGTTGCTCGTGGTAGTCGCTAATGAGCCTTTGGATTTTTGAAGTATTACTTGTAATGTCTCCTTTTTCTCTCTTTATCTATGACAATATTTTCTTTATATATATGGGTACTCTAGTGTTAGGTGCATATACATTTAGAATTGTTATAACCTGTTGCTGAATTGACCTCTTTATCATTACATAAAGACCTTCTTCATCTCTTTTTACAGTTTTTGTCTTGAAATATATTTTATCTGATAGAAGTATAGCTATTCCTGCTTCTTTTTGTTTTCTATTTGCATGGAATATCTTTCCCCATCCCTTTATTTCTGATCTATGAGTGTCTTTATAGGTGAAATGTGTCTTTTGCAGACAACATATGGTTGGCTCTTATGTTTTCTTTTTGTTTTTTTTTTTTTTGAGACAGAGTCTCACTCTGTTGCCTGGGCTAGAATGGTGTGGCATCAGCCTAGCTCACAGCAACCTCAAACTCCTGGGCTCAAGCGATCCTCCTGCCTCAGCCTGCCAAGTAGCGGGGACTACAGGCATGTGTCACCATGTCCGGCTAATTTTTTCTATATATATATTTTTTTGGTTGTCTAGATCATTTCTTTCTATTTTTTAGTAGAGATGGGGTCTTGTTCTTGCTCAGGCTGATCTCGAACTCCTGACCTTGAGTGATCCACCCACCTCAGCCTCCCAGAGTGCTAGGATTACAGGCGTGGGCCACCGCGCCCGGCCAGCCTCTTGTTTTTTCAATCCATTCAGCCACTCTATGTCTTTTGATTAGAAAGTTTAGTCCATTCACATTCAATGTTATTACTATTAATAATAGGTAAGGACTTACTACTGCTATGTTATTATTTGATTTCTGGTTGTTTTGTGGTCCCCTCTTTCTTACTTCCTTCCTGTTTTCCTTTGTTAGAAGTGATTTTCTCTGGTAGTTTGTTTTAATTTCTTGCTTTTTTTGTATATTGGTTGTAGGTTTTTTGATTTGAGGTTAAAACCAGGTAATATGATCGCTCACCTGATTTTTAGTTTTTCTGAAGGTGTTGGCTTGCAATGGATAGTTGTCTAATTTAGTGTTTGTACAGACAGATGATCGCTGGTTTCTATTCAGCTATGTTGCTCCATTCCTCACAGCAACTGACTTTGGACTTCACAGTCTACAAAACTCAATGTGCCTTTGTTGGTTAGAACTCATTGTGCTGCAGTTCTGGAGGGTGGAAGTCTTAGATTAGGGTGCCAGGATGGTTGCATTCTGATGAGAGCCTTTTCCAAGATGCAGAATGCTGACTTCTTGTTATAACATCACATGGTAGAAAAACAGCCTACTGACTTTTTGAGGTAGTGCTATGATGACTTTTGGGATTTTTTTCCCTATGTTTTTCCTCTATTAAAGTTTTCCACTTCTTTTTGGGTCGATTTTGATCATTCATATCTTTCTTAAAAAAACATATGGCAGACCGAGCAATGCCTATGACCTTAATTCCCAGAGCCTATGAATTTGTTATTTTACACAGCAAAAGAGACTTTGCAGGTGTGATTAAGATTAAGGACCTTGAGAAAAAGAATATCCTGGGTTATCACGGTGGGACAATCTAATCATGAGTCCTTAAAGTGGAAGAGGAAGACAGAAAAATGAGTCAAAGAGATGTGAGTGAAAAAGAAAAAGGAGAGAGTTGAAACATGAGAAGAAATGGATCTGGTGTTGCTAGCTTTAAAGATGGAGAAATGGGGCCACAAGCCAAGAAATATGCCATCCTCTAAAAGCTGGAAATGGTCTTCAGCTGACAGCCAGCAAGGAAATGGAGATCTTGGTCAAAAGGAACTAAATTCTGTCAACATCGCAAATGGGCAAAGGAAATAGATTCTCTCCCAAAGCCTTCTGACACTTTGATTTTAGCCTGGTGAAACCTGTGTCAAACTTCTGATGTACAAACCTGCTGAATAATAAATTTGTATTGTTTAAGCTACTAAGTGTGTGGTAATTTTTTTATGTCAGCAAGAGAAAACTTTGTCTAGACTTTCAACTTATAAAGTTGTATATGGTAGTCTCTCATAATTAAAAAAAATCCTCCTCTGTATCTTCACTTATACCATAATTCTTACTTTGATTGTGTTAGTGTTTTTCTCTCATTTATTCTTGATCAGATTTACTGAATGTTGGATTACTTCACTGTTTTTAAAGAATCACTTTTTGGTTTCATTCACGTAATCTGTTTTATTATGTACTGTTAATCTCTTTTTAAATTCTTATTCATTACTTTTCTTAGTTGTATTTTGTTCTTTTTGTTCTTCTTGAATTGTATATTTAGATATTTTATAGTCTTTCTTATTTTCAAGTAATTGCATTTCCTCTAAGAATCATTTTATCTCTGTCTCTTAGGGTTTTAGTATTTTGCACTCTCATTATCATGGACTTCTAAAACATTTGTAATTTTGTTTTTTATTTCCTTATTAATTCCAGAGTTATTTAGAAGAATGATTTTACAGTTATAAGTGGCAGATATGTGTGTGTACTAAATAATTAAATATTTGAGAGCGGGGAGGGAACCAAGTCTGTTGACAGACCTGAATTCTTGCATGTCCCCAAATGTCTATATTATCTTCCCCATTTGCATGCCAGTTTGGCTGAGAGTAAGATTCTAGTTCAAAATATTTTTTCCTCATAACTTTGAAAATGAACTCAAATGTCTCTGGCTTTCAGTTTTACCAATAAGAAATTTGATGTCTATCTGATGATTATCTTATATAAAACCTCTTTTTTGGGGGGTTCTTTCTGGAAAGAGTTTCCTCTTCATCCTTGAAGTTCTGTAAATCTTACATGGGGCTCCTAGGGATGAGTCTTTTTTACTTTCATCCTGCTTATGGGATTTTTTTTCAGTCTCCAGGCTAATATCTTTCTTCAGCTCTGGGAAATTTTCTGTATTATTCCTTTGATTATTACACTCTACTTATGATCTCTAGACTCTCAATATTTGACATTGTAGTTCAAATTCTGAGTTAATCTAAAATTCCAGGTAGAAGCATTAAATTTTATTATACTCCTGGAAAAAGTTAGAATTTTGTGGATTATAACTGTTGTGAATAGTTATAGCCATTAAATCTTATACAATTTTAGTTGCTTTCTGAAATAAGGTACTTTCTGAAATAAGGTAGGGAGTATGCATTATATATCTATATCTATCTATATGAAATTTATAATATATAAGTAAAATTCTATCAAAAGTTGTTGGGAAATGTTTGCATTTAAAAAAATTACAATAATATTAACTATATCTTCAGAAGCTTTCCCAGTTTGTATAAATCAACTGTTTCCACATTAAATTATAAAAAAACCAAGAAACCTTTTCTTTGATTCTAGATTTTACGTGTACTGTAGCTGGATACTATTCATTTTTTTCTCCAAACTTTCCTATACACATACTTCCCTAGTTTGCCTACTAAAAGAAAAAGAAATCAGAAAATTAGAATACACTACAGCAATGTGATATTTGCAGGATATTTGTCCATGTACATATCTGGACCTTTACAAATATTATTTCATCCTAATGACATTGTGAGTGGTTATATATGAGAAAATTGAGGCTCAGAGGGCTTAATTCACTTGTCCAAGAACATAGAGTTATGTATACAGCTAGAAACATCGTAAGTTAAACCCTGAGTTGTCTAAACTTAAAGACTATGCCACTACATATAATTAATTTCTGTATTCTCGAGGGTGACTCTAAGGAACTATTAATTCAAAATGGCAAGAAAAAGAAAAAATGGAAATAGGTCTTTCTACTCAATTTTTAGAATACATGTATTTTTAGACGTCTTTTTCTAGGAACAGAAAATAACTGATTGGGGGGGGCAGTCCTCCTGTATTCAATTACAAGTGTTCCTACTTGAATTATTATACAAAGGCCAGATTTAGCCTGTTGGGAAAAGCTAGCACAGTTGTGGGGCTATGATAAAGGCCTGCAGACATCCAATTTGGAATATCTGGAGAGGACTGCATATGCCAATGCTGCTCGATAGAAATATAATGTGAACCACAGATATAATTTTAGATTTTTTAGTATTCACATTTAAAAAGTAAAAAAAAGTAAAATTAATTTTAATAATTTATTTTATTTAACCCAATATATCCTAACTATTGTTGGTCCAAAATGTAATCAAAACAAAAAAATTATTGACATATTTTTCATTCATTTTTTTCTCATGAAGTTTTCAAAATCCAGTGCATATTTATACTCGCAGATATTTCTCAGTGGTCACATGTGGCTAGGGAATATCAGTAAGTGTTGGGGCCGGTAGCCTAGGGGACAGCACAGTTATAAACCAACGAACAGTCTAAATTTCCAAATGTTTTTCGCAACATGAAGGTATATTATAACTATTGTAATAAAAACATGGTAATGATGTGTCTGGGAGAAACCTTTAGAATGCCTGTTTTAATAAATTAGCTTATCAATTATTTATGGTACAAGAATAAGTACACAATCCAGAAAAAATCTGAAAGCAATTTGTTCCCTTGAGGGGCAATAATACCCACAGGTTTCCTCTGCAGTTATTATTATGCTTAGCAAACTTCCTTTTCAGTGATAATACTAAGGTCAGTACTTATCAGAATTTATCTCTGAATTATCAAATTTCCAATGTGTGGTAGCATTAATAAAGAACCTGGCCTACATCTCACATAAAAACATGTGTTTCTCCTCAATTATGGAAATTAGTTCACTAACATTTTTGTGCCTTTGGGACACAAACATTTAGATCTTAGGAAAATGGAGTCACCAGCGTATGTTTCCACAGGGTGTGAGGGAATACAGTCTGCCCTCCATATCTCTGGGTTCTGCATCTGCAGATTCAGCCCACCATGGATCGAAAATATTTAAAAAAATAATACATAATACAACAATAAAAATAATACAAATTTAAAAATATAGTATAACAACTATTTACATAGCATTTACATTGTATTAATTATAAATAATCTAGAGACGATTTAAAGTATTCAGGAGGACATGTGTAGGTTATATGTAAATACTATCATTTTATATAAGAGATGAGAATCTGTGGATTTTGATCTCCACAAGAGTCCTGGAACCAATCCCCTGTGGATACTAAAGGACAGATGACTGTTTTCTCTAGAGATCTGTCAGAAAAGTCCAGGTACCTGGAGTAGTCTTGCCCCAAAACAAAAGAAAGTACTACCAGACTTCCCTCCCTTTTTCATATCTAGTACACATAGACTATGACCACATTTGTATGCCACACTGGTAAATGGACGAGGCCTTGCCCAGGCTTCACATGGATAGCTCCAGAGCTGAGGGGTCTCAGCAAGCTTGTAACCCCATAAGCTGCACAGATTAAGAAAGATTAAGTTCAACAGAATGTTTTTCTAAAAATTTGATGAAAATTTCAACAGTTTTTTTGGGGGTGAGGGGATTAAATATCAAATTCTTTCTAAAAGTTACTGGTACCCTAAACATTAGCTTAGTCTCTCCCTTGGTCATCCAGCCCTGGGAACAGGACACACGTGGATGATGGGGCCAGATCAAGGGTCTACCAGATCAAGAAGAGCTTCTTGTTCTCATGTTAAGGGGTTTGGCCTTTATCTTATTGGTGGATGATGTGAGTTACTACGGATTTTAAGCGGTTAAGTAGCACGAGGATTACAAGGGCTTGATTGAGTGAAGCATCTGTTGCATTGGCCCAGTCAAGAGACTACATGGACTTAAACTAAACTGTGGTGGTAGATTTGAGATGTTTAGAGGATAGAATTCCTCAAGCCAATACCTGGTGGGTCAAACATGCTTAGGTTTGAGTCTAAACTCAGTGTATATCCAGCTGTGTGGCCTTGAAGGAGTCATTGACTCTTTTCTTAAGCCACAGTTCTCATCTACAAGTGGCCATGTGCCCTAAATGGACAATGTAAAGGGTTTAGCATGGTGCTTGGCATATACTCTCAATTCACATAAACCATGTCTAATGGAAGGCATAGTGGTGGCTTCCAAACCTAGAATACATAGTTTATTATGCAATACTCTGGGTTACATATTTGCAGGTTTTCTTCTGGTGGGACCTCTACTGGTGGGACACTGGCTGTACTTCTCAGTGATCTCCCACAGACTTTAGCTAACTGGCTCTGGGCAAAGGAACATCACATATGACTTGCGTAAGACTGCCTGGCAGAGCCACTGAAATTCGGGCCATGTTCTGCTTGTGTAGTCAGATTCCCTGGTGTGAGCTGCATCTGCCAAGAAGAGTTATCTTTTTTTCCTAAATTGCACAGTTACTGTAGGACATGGCTGTGTCTAGGTATATTATATCCTTCCTTCATTTTCCTTCCCTCTGAAACACTTGATAATTATTGTGTCCTATGTGCTCCAAGTCAATGGAGGCTATTTATCAAGAGCCTAAGTTGACTGAATGAGCTTCACAAGCATCAGTGAGGAGCTGGAAGGGAAGGAAAGAGAAAGGGAAAATAATATTTATTAAGTTCCTACCGTGCTACATAAATATATAATATTTTCATGGCTTTTCTCTTATTAAACTCAGTGGGAAGTAAAAACAGGGGCTGGGTATATTCCTAAAAAGATAGGCAGAACTCCAGTAGACATGAGACCAGCTGAGGGAGTTGGACACTGGACACCCAAAGGCAAAATATTCAGGAGGCTAAGGGGTCTGGGGAAGGGGGCTTGATAGGAAAGCAGAGCCCAGAAGAGCAGAAAGGAAAAAGCCTGGGAACCCCAGTGCTGTGGCCACAGAAAGGGGATCACCTTGACTTTAGTGAAAGAAGAAAACAACAGACATCTAGCCCCTATCTAGTAACAGTTTGTTACCTTGAAGACTTGAGTGACAGAGCAAGAAGGCTGATGTCTACTCATAAAGACACACATCTTGGTACTACAAGACAGTGAATGGAAGCAGCTTGTATTTGGAGCCCCTGGAATAGACATGCTGAGTCTAGCCGGACCATAGAAGTCAAGCACTGTTGGATCAGGTACTTGCATGCAAACATATGTTTTCAGAATATCAGCAGTGATAATTAAGAAAAGAGAGATAGAGAATTTGATTCTGAAAGCCAGAATCAAATTATAGTGTTTGAGGAAAACACGTTAATGGCATTACCATCAGTGTCACTACCCTGAGTACACAGCGCCCTAGAGCCCTCACTGTGGGGCAGGGGCTGTGATGCTGTCCTGCAACGATCCTTGAGGTAGCCACTCTTATTCTCTCGTTACAAATGAAGAGGTTAAGGAACCTCCCCCAGGTCATCCGGCACAGCAGTGATGGAGCCAGGATTCAAACCCAGGCCCAACTCCAGAGCCTATGCTTGGGCAAAGCTGCACCGGTCTGTCCCCTAATAAGGGCTATGCCAAGTGGGCTGTAGTAAATGCGACCTAAAATTAGATTAAAGAAAAATGAAATGAAGCCTTTTGAAAGTAAAGAGCAAATTCTGATCTTGTTCTCAGTCCAAAAACAACTCATTTATTCAATGTCTTTTTGAATAGACATTCCACAAAAATGCATTTTCTAGCTAATTGATGCTTCCCCAAATTAGTTTTACATATATTTTTCTGCCTTAAAGTGATTACACTAAACATAATGGAACTATTTGTTCTGCCTTAGGTCTAGCATTTCTCAAAAACAATGAAAGCAGCAAATACAGTGTCACTCATAAGGATAATTTTCTGGCTTTTCAGTCTCTTCCCTCACTCTTGTGAGGAGGAGCTCTTTTTCTTATCATTGCTCCATCCTGGGTTAGTTGACTTGACATCCCTCTCCTCATCCTACCAATCTGCTGCTTGTCATTTGCACTGGGACATTTCTGTTGGTGCTTGCTTCTTGATGGTCTAGAGGGAAAGTCATCTCCAAACAAGTGAGCTCTTATCACATTAACGTGACTCCCACAGTAGTCCTCAATTCAAAAAGTATTTTTTCTTTTCTAGAAGGGATCATAAGAAACCACTTAACAGGGGTTACCCTTGGGGAAATGGGCTGGCAGAAAGAGGTAGGAGGAGAAAATGGAGTTCCCCCTTCCCATTTTTTATTTAATACATTTAATTAATTGAAAGCATCTAATGTTACGTGTATTTTAATTTTACCTTAAGAATACCAACAGCGACTACCTGGGCAGGAAGATTTTTGATCTTTTTTTTTTTTCTTTTTATATTTAAAAATACCCTGATGATATAATGATATCCATTCATACATGTTTGTATTCACATCCATAAGTACATATATACAAATATAAATTTTAAAGATGCCTATAGAAATTACTTAAGAAATCTAAATTTCTTTGTTAAGGCCCATTATATGGTAATACTTAAATCCAGTTGTCCCTCAGTATCCATGGGGGATTGGTTCCAAAATCCCTGCAGATACCAAAATCCATGGATGTTTTAGAAACATATAAAATGGCAGTAGTGTCTGCATATAATCTATTCACAATCTCCCATATATTATACTTTTAGTCATCTTTAGATTCCTTGTATCTAATACAATGTAAATATACTGTATCGTTTAGGGAATAATGACAAGAAAAACAATCTGTATGTGTTCTGTACAGAAGCAATTTTTTTCTCTGAATATCTTCAATCTGTGGTTGGTTGAATCGACAGATGCGGAGCCCCTGGATACAGGGGGTTGATTGTACTTCTGTTGTTATGTTAAATAAATTCTTAATTCTCTTTGGAAAAATGTGTGTGTCTTCTGTGTGTACCTGTGTTTTAAAGCTTTTTGATTTGTGAATAAATTCCTAAATATTTCTAGAAAAAGGTTTCTAGGGATGGGTATATAATTTTCAAAATGAATTTTGAAGACTCATTGAGTTAAGTCTTTGAAAAACAAATTTTGCTGTGGCACATTTTTTGTGACTGCAATCTACACTGTAAGACATAAAATGGAATTTCCCAATAATTCTCTAAAAATTACTTATTGACCTACATTGTAGAACCTCACCTTACACTTGGTTCTTTCCTTAAAAAATTAGATCCCATATAACTACTGTGTGTTAAAAGTCAAAGATACAGACATAACATCTTATTAAAAAAAACTATATATAATCAAAGAATCATTGAAAGTATTGATATTTACTTTATTTCTTGAAATTTACTTAATTACTTTGAAAAAAGACACTTGAAAAAATACAAATAGTTTAATTCCCTGAAATTAAAAAGTGTATCTACTCTTGAAAATCAGGGGACAATAATAGGTTTGGCACCTCTGACGAAGTTCTCCAACTTCTAGTATTACTGATCCGATTAAGCACAACTATTTCGGTTTACTTCTACTTCCCTTTGCTTCTTGGCACTCCGCAGGAAGTATGTTGAGGAAAACAAAAAGTAACTTCTCCAAATCACAGTAGGTGTCTTCTCATTGTCTCATCATTGTCAGACTCATCACCACAGATCAAAAGCTGTTTATTTGTGACTCATTTCTATTAAAATAGCTGGAACTTTCCCTATCAGACTGATACAATCTCTTGTCAGAGTGTGGGAGGCAGCGAGCATTCTGAACGGAGTAATCTAGAAAAAGAGCTGGTTCTTGACTATACAGGCTTAACTGGGTCATGTAAAACAAGGCAATGATCAAGTAATTGGATAAAGCTGTAGGGAAATCCAAGGGGCCAATGAAAACAGAGCTTGGCACATAGCAGGCACACAGTAAATACTTGTGAGATGAATGAGACAATTCTACTCATAACACAAATTATTTGAACAAAATGATATAACCTCCCTTTTCAAAGTTCTATTAAGAGAGTAACATTGCTCATATGGCTCTGGTCTGTAGAAAAAAAATAGATTGAGCAATAGCATCGAAGCAGAAGTCAGAATAAGCAAGCCGACCCTCAGCTCTCTCTTTTCAGAGGCATAAATCGGGCTCCATAGCCCATGTTTTGCAGAGAAGCCAAAGATCTACTCTGTAGCAAGTAACTTTGGGACAACCAAACACTTTGTTAAAAAGTTGTCTATGAGGCTCAGAATTTAATTTTAGGGAACAAATATAAGTCCTGTGAGTTCTCACCATATCAGGTGATCACATTAATATTCATCAAAGCTACAGAGAAATCATGTGGAGATTATCTGCCTTTTCTATTTTTCATGCTACTATACCCCTTCAGTATGAAGATCACTTAACAGACACCAAGAAGAGTAAACAGTTCTTCACAGAATCCCTGAGTTAGAAAAGCCCTTAAAGGTCATCTGGTTCAATTACCAGAATACAGCCAGAAACTGTGCCTGTGAAACACGGAACTATATACAGAAGTGAGAGCACACTCCTCTGTTGCCTCAGCGTGGTTTCTTTTGAAGTTAAGTCAATACATAATCTCTTAATCACAATCCTTTTTTGCATTTATTTATATCACTATCCAAACAATATTTTAATACTGTTAGCATGACTATACTATATGGACATTTAAATTAAGAAAAACATGAATTTTAATTAATACTGCTATCAGTTTAGTCTGAATTTGATTTGAAGATTCTTAAAGTTAGTCTATGCTTCCATTTAATACAGAAATCCTCTCTATGGCATATTTCATCTAAAAGATTGCATAATAAAAGATTAATGCAGCAATGTTAAATATTTACATGTTTTAAAATTCCACAAGAGGTACTAAATATAATTATCATTTTTTGTTTTTCTTAAATTGTTTTTTCTATATTTTGAACAAATGGATATGATATTAAAATGTTCTCTTTATTTTAAACCATTGCCAGTTACTGTATATGGAGATTTGCTACAGCATACTTTGTAATATAATCATAATACAAAGGCTATACTTAAAAGCATTTCAAAATCAGGATGTAATTCTTTTAGGTAAAATGTAAGTACTTCTGGCTAATCATAGCAAATAAATTATCTAATTTCAGAACTAATTTGTCAAATACTGCCACAGAGCACCTGTGTAACAAAAAGAACACCTTAGTGTGAGCTGTCGCACAAAGTGTAATGTGTTAAAATAACCACACAACATAGGGTGAATCATATTTTGCAAAGAAAGAGGCCTGTGCACACTTAATAGAAAACCCACATCACAGCCAGATTCAGCATCACCAAGTTATGAGATGAGAAGGGATTTTTGTTCTAAACAACAGTGCCACTCAGTGGCTGAAAAATGGTAGTGAACTGAAAACAGTATGAATGGAGGGTGGGCAAAAGGAAAAATGGAGTTTTGGAGTAGGCAATTCTAATACTGTAGACAGAGAGAGAGAGAACGAGAGAAAGAGAGAGAGAGAGACGCCATATGTTGCTATGATAACTGTACCTTGGAGGTCAGTTAGCGTCTGGACAGGAACAGAAACCTGAGCATCGTTTCCTGTAACTACATCGCCTAGATTTCATAAGAAAAAATAATTAGATTTCACAAAAAGGAAATAATTTTTCTTTCATACTCAATGTTGTAATAGTTTTATCAAATTACTAAAAATATAGTACAACAAAAAACATAGCACAAGCTTAAAAAATTAAAATATTTTTAAAAGAAATAATTTTTATGAGTGTTTATCCTAAGAAGACTTTGTGTTTGTTTTGCTTAAAGAAAACATAAAGTTTCTACTAGTCTAGAGTATAGGAAACCTTAGCAATCAAAAGATTTTGCTGAGCAGATTTCATGGTGCTTAAAATTTTAATCTAAAATATTTTTCAAGAAAATAAAACATATGAGTGTTTCCTAAGAAGCTTTTGTGTTTGTTTTTCTTAAAACATAAACAAGTTTCTACTAGTCTTGAGTATAGGAAAGTTTAGCAATCGAAAGATTTTGCTGAGCAGATTTCATGATGCTACAAATATTAGTGTGATTTTATAGTTTCTTTTCCTTTTTGAAAAAAAATTTTTTATCCAAATGTAAGCTATATGTCGTTTATTTAAAAATAGGCATTCTTTTGAAATTGATTCTGTCCTATATCAGACAAAATTTATTTTTAACTAAACTTGAAACCAACCTCTTCAATCATAAGATAAAGACCTAAATAAGATATAATTTCATATTAAGTAATGAAACGAATTCATAAGTTACCACATGTACTTATAAATGTCAACATATAAAAATAAACCTGTGAACTGCATCCCCTTAACTTGATATACTTATTATAGGCAAGATTTCATTTACAAATTGGACCTACAGTAAGTGCTTAAAATAAAGACGTGTTCAAATTAAAAAGCAATTAAAAATATAGACAAAAGAAACAGAAAGAAAAAAAAAACCGAGTGCATTTTAAGAACACAGGAAAGAAAGGAAAAGGACCATAACAGGAAATCTTGTGAAGAACTTGAGGTGCACTAACATTTAGAAGGAAGACTTTTGGTTCTTCGATTTCCTTTCTGGATGACAAAGTTCAGCATTGAGTACAGTCATTGTCAACAGAATAATCCTCTGCATATATCACCATCTGAAGGCCTATGCTATTTTGAGATTAACAAGCTGAAGAAAAAGAATTTTTAAAAAACACCATATTTTCTATGTATAATAATATATGATTAATAGACTCACTTTCCCTTTAGATTTTATATAACGTGTATAGTAGTAAAAAAAAAATCAATTTTAGAATTAAATAACATGCCCTCAGTGTCCTGACCACTTGCTACAATTATGATTTATAGCATGGTCAGCTCATCTGGAAATTGGTGGGTTGTAATTATATCATTCCTATCAATTAACCATACACATTTACAGTCTCCTATAATTGAAATAATATCTATAAATAGGAACACATCCCAAATAAGTGATAAACAGCTTTTATCAGAAATAGGCCTCAGATTTTCATAATATAGCTAACTCTAAATTCACTGATAAATGGTATGCCTACTTTCTATGTATTGAAGGAGATTTTCACTTCTATGCCTGCTACCCATTTTATTTTGCTTCTTCTAGGTCACCTATTATTATATGTAATAATATATAGAGACTGAAAATTCACTCTAATGTTAAATATCATCAAGAAACTTGTGGGGAACATCTGTGCTGCTGCTTCTTTCTTTCACTATCCCACCCCCAGCACACACACAAGCTAAACTCATTTTGAGCAGCATGCATGAATTTGGGTTACGAATACAACTGTCCCCCTATATGAGCATAGAAGCACAAATAATTGAGAGTTAACTAATCTATGAAAACCATAAACAGTTTCATCTTTATAAACCATTTTTCAAAACAACTTTCAAATTTTCCAGCAGAATACACTAAAATGGCTATTACATTATCTTTCCTCAAAGGCACTAAGTAGATGACTCTGTCCTGAGACAGCTAGAAATCACATCCCAACACGAGCCTCCTGACAGGCTAAATAAATATGCGTTCACTAATCTATGGGACAGGTGACACATTTGCAGATTTGTCAGTGTGACAGCACAATAGGATACTTGTGGGAAATACCAGCATGAAAAACCAATGAGAAATATTTTTCATTGTATAGTTAATAAATATATCTTTTACCAAAAGAACCATAGATTTTTAGAGCTGGGAGACTCCCTAGGGATCAGCCCGAACCTCTTATTTTACAGCGAGGAAACAAAGGGTCAGAGAGCTTCAGGGTGTCGTTTAGGGTTCATCGGAGGGTGAGTGAAGGAAGAGTATCAAACCACGGTATCGCCTACATCTCTAAACTATTTTCTTTGCCCTTTATTTTATTCAAACCTTTATGCAGGGAGGGGTATCAGCAGGAATATTTATCTTTAATATGAAGGTCTGACAAGCTTTTTTGGTAGATTGACATGAGAAGAAGGAATCAGAAATAAAAACATAAAAGGGTTGCCAAACAAGGCTACTTTCTTTCAGCACAGGGATCAGTCACAAAATGCCCTAGTGAGATCCATGTTCCAAATACTTTGCTTAAGTGCTCTGTTGTCTCCTTACAACTGGGGACTGAGTTTTCATCAATTGTTCCATCTCTATGCACTTCCTTTCTCACTTACTGTGATATTAATACTTGACATTTCCTTAGAGATGCAACTTTATATTTCTACAGTCATTTGGCTTGGTTCCTGAGAAAATTTAAGCTACAACATTAAGAGATTCTCTGACTCATTTGTCTGCCATCAGTTAGAATTACAACTGACTATAGCTTGTTATCAAAGGAATATTGAAATCATATTTGTTTAGAACAATAAAACACTACAATTAAGAAATATATAAAATAACATTCATTTCCATTCTGGAAGTGGGCACGTCTCTTGGCATTAAAATACATTTACAACTTGTTAATGATGTGAAGTCTCCTTTTTTAAAAATCATGTGTGATAGTTATACATCAAAAAGAATGTAATTTTCAATGAGATAGTCATATGTAAGGTAATCCCAATGGAAATTTAAATACTAATTATATAAAACCTAATATTTCATAGGCAAAGAAAAATAGAAAAGATAGGTAACATGATGTAACTAATAGAAGAATACAGACACACACACACATATACTCATTATTGAAGAATGCTCATCATTTTTCATCACTGGGGAATAAAGTTCATTTAACTTAAGTTTACCCATTTAAATGCGATATGTAAAATTTTTAATAATTTTCTTAAACAGAGTATATGGAACACAGTTTAAGGTCTTCTTACTGACAATATTACTATTATTGTTGTCAATACTAGTTACCAAACAATGATATAACAGAGTGATCCCTTAAAGACATGAATGAGGCTTGGGACAGGATGTTTGCTCTGACACTAAATAGCCCCAGACTGCTATGCTTTGTGAGGTTTTAAGATTGCTTTTCATATATATTCTGCCATCGTAGTACTATTTCTTGTTTCTATAGCATAGTTAGCAGAGCTCTACCACTAAAAATACATGTAGCTGTTTCTAATCTGTTAAGAACAGGATGACCTAATACATTATGTCACTTTAAAAACAGGTGGAAAAAAGGAGTGTAAAGATTTGAGTAAGAACCTGAAAGGCTCTCTTACGAATAAAGTACATGAGGGAGGTGAAGCACTGGGAAGGCCACAAAAAAGAAACGAGCTCTCCTGAGCCCTAGTAGCAAGAGTGCTACGAACAGCAGCACCAACAGCAGTGCCCCTCACTCATCAAATGAGATATTTAGACTGGATGATCTCCCAGGTTTCCTCTGCTCTAACATTCTGCGGTTCTAACTTTTAGTGCATGGACTCACGCACTTATTTTGGCAGCTTGAGATAGTTTAGATGTTTTCCTCCCTTTAAGATTCTAGTTTGTATTCCTTAGAGGTGAAGCAGCTGGATGAGAGACCTCAAGCCCAGTGCACACTGACGAATGCTATGACTAGCAAAGCCCATGGTATCTGAACTTCCCATTTCAAATTCTCTTCTAGTCAGAAGCATTACTACACAAAGTTAGCAGGGAACAGAGTCAACTGCTCTCAAGTTCTGTGTTGTGTTAATTCATGCCATCATACCATATGGGCATCCACAGGACAAAATTACAAGCATACTAGAACATAAGTGTTAAAAAAAAAACAAAACCCTAAACAAATTACCTCATAAAATGTTTTCAATTAAGAACAATACAGTATCTGATATTCAAACTTAAAAAGGATCAAATGTAACAGATTTAAAAAAATAAGTTTTGCATCAATTTCCATTTCTAGAAGGTTGATTTCTCACAAGAAGGTGAAGAAATTCCAGGCTATACTATGAAAGTTTCCTTTGGATTTATTAGCATTTTTTCCTACCTTTGTTCAATTGCACCGGCATGCTTTCCGATTTCATCAACCTCTGCTGCTGCTGCTGCTGCTGTTGCAAGTGATGCCTTGGGGCCTCTGCTGAAGTCCTGGTGGGAATCACAGCAGAGGAGGAGCTACTGCTTTGGGCCCCAAGTACAGGGCCACCAGCACTGCCTGGGGCCATCGCTGGGGAAATCAACTTTCTTCCAAAGTTTATCAGGCTATTAGAGACCTTATTTATATTCAGAGGAGCACCTTTAGTATTGGTCCTGCAAGAAAAAAAAAAAGTAGTGGAGAGATATCATTTAAATTAAGGGGATGGCTCTGTTTCACATACTCCATTGGTATGAAAACAAACCTTGCCTGCTTTGAAAAAGGCCATTTACTAGCTATATAAAGTGAAAAGCAAAAATTTAAAGTGACCGCAGAATAAAATAATGAGATTCTTAAAACATGGCTTATAGAAAAGAGTCTTATTACTTTTCATTCACTCATTCAACAAATAGAGCCTATTATGTGCCAACACTCTGCTAGGTTCCGGGGATATAATTGCTCAAAATAGCAATAGTTCCTCTCCTGGAACTGCTAGTCTAGTAGGGAATAACTGTATCAATCAAATAACTGCATAAATGAAAAGATGTTTGAAACCTGTGATATGGACTACTAAGGAGACATACAGGGCTGGGCAAATCCTGAGATGCTCACAGAAGAGAGCGCCTGTGAAATGAGGTTGAGACTAGATTTCCCACAAGCCTTGGGACACAGGTACTGGGCCAAATTTAATATGATTTTGGAAATAAATGTGTTTGAGAGTCATGAAGTAGATTCATAAATGTATGTCAAGTGCCCAGTCCACTAAAATTGCAATCCACATTTACCCCCCTCCAGCACTCTATATCCTCCTTCCCTGTATCCCTGGTTTATTTTTCTTGATAGCATTTTTTGTCATCTAACATATATTTTACTTATTTATTTAGTTATCATTTGTCCACCTCCTCCAATCTCCATTTGAATATAAGTTTCATGAGGGCAAGGACTTTTGTCCTTTTGTTAAATGCTACATTGCCATTGCCTAGCACACTGTGGGTGTTTTATAAATATTAGTTAAAAGACAGCTGCATCTACGTACCTGTCACACTGGAAGAAGAGTCCCTGCTTCTAGCCATGACCAACTTCTCTACTTGTGATCTAAATCCCATCTCCTCTGACATTTTGAGATTACTGCTTCTGTGTCCTTTTCACCTGCATCATCATTTTTTCCTTTACTGCATCATCCCATCAGTATACAACCATGGTGAGTATGTGCACATACTAGCTTTTCCTTTGAACCCTCGTTCCTTTCAAATTGCCATCCCATTTCTTTCCCTACTTACAACACGTATTTTCAAGCTATCTTAATGTGCTACTTTTGCTTCTTCAGTTTTTGGTCCACTAAGCTCTGGTTGTGGTCTTTTTGCCATTGCCCTAAAACCACTCCTCAAGGTCACCAGTGACTTCTGCATTGCAGATCCAAAGGTCTGTTCTTATTTGACTCTATCTCTCAGCAGCTATCAACTCCCTTAAGCACTCTTCTCCCCCTTATACACTTTCTCTCTTGCCTTCCATGGTTCACCAGTATCTGTGTTGTAACCGTGTCTGGCAAATCGAGGGCACCCAGTAAACATTTGTTAAATGAACAATTATTTCCCAGATGATTCAGAATTATCTTGAAGACCAGTTATGATTATAAATTATTTTAGTTGTAAGAGGTAGCACACTCCGTGATAATACCGAAATTTGTATTTTTATTGACCAAATCATTAATAGAAACTTATTTCGTTATATTTTTGCTTCTTTTTCATAAAAGTGGGAAACTAAAAATCAACTTTGAGAGATTCACTTATTTGATTTTAATTAAACTGAATTTTACTATTATTTCCTTCTCTCAGATCTACCTGGCAGTATTTATGTAGTAATCCTACTTTTTATATGACAGCTGTATCTTTAGCATTAACTAGGTATCGCTCTAAAACAGAATTGATCCATAGTTCTAGAATAAAAGGGAAAGAACGCTATGCTTCCATAAAGTTTTCTCTAATGGTGCTAGCTAATGTTATGGACTAGGTATTGAAGACTTACATTGCTTTGCAGATAGGACAAATCAAATTTAAAACATGGAATTTAGTTTTAGAAAAGAAAGATCTATTCATTTATAACTCAATTAAGTGGGAAAAATTTGAAATGGTTCTTTTGGCATCAAGTTTCATCTTTAAAGACTTGAGCTATTTAATGTCCTTCCAAAAATTATTAAAAATAACGTTTCCTAATGGATATAAAGATATATAGCGATTACACATCACTTACTTTCATTTTTCAGCTGCTTCCAAATGAAGTAGAACATTGTCAATTTATAAGTACTACAGGTTAGCAATAAAGAAAGCACTCAATACATGTTTATTGAGAAAAAAAGAATGACTGAAATGAAAAGAACTCATGAATTCTGTATTAACTAGGCATTTACCTCTGACATTACATTTCACTTAGCATCCTGTATGCACTTCTATTTCTTATGTGTGGTAGTAGAAAGAAGAGTTATAATGATTTTGAAGTTCTGTTGCATTTTAGTTTTGCTTGTTTGCAAGTGAAGATTCATAATTCACAGATATGAAGAAGTTATAATGTTGTTAGCCTCTTTTATACACAAAAATGTACTAGTCAAATTCCCAGATTGCCAGTTGTAAAATTTATATGTTGATAAAAGTACTAAGAAACTGCTAGAGCATTATCAAGAGAATACGGTTAATGTATCTTCATTACTACTAATAACCATGAAAAACATATAGATCAAGCTTATGCCAAGCAATTTTTCATCTGAATAGCTCTTAAAAGGGGATGAACATAGTTTTCCTTTTCTGAATTTTTTTAAACCACTTACTCCCTTATCTACTACTCATGGCTTTAAGAACTATATTTTCTTTTCAAAACAATTATTGAAGGTGACTGTATGTATTTTTAGGATATAAGCAACTGTAAAGCGTGTACTTCTAGGGAAAGCAATCTGTCCACAGTTTGTTTGTTTTTTTTAGGCATCACAGTTTTTATGCCAAAGTTATCTAATTTGGATCTAAAATATGAATAGCAACATTCTTCAAATGAAATACTAAACAACTTCCAACAATTATTAATGGCTGTGATATGTACTATTAAGTCATGTGTGTTAAATTAATGAAAATTAATGCAGCTGTCAGAGATCTGATGGACAGTGAGGACTGAACTGGATTAAAGGTGGAATGCAATGTGTAAACACTGTTGAAATAAATGGCAAGAAGAATTTGGAGTTAACAAGATGATGACTATCAAATCTAATGAACAATTAATTCTGTGTAACTGAAGGCTTTTATTACTGTCTACTTATTGTTATTAAAAATAGCACCATCTAGGAGAGGTTGTTTTAAAATTGGCCCAAGAATTTACTTTTGGCACAATTCCATTTAGCAGTTAAGTCAGCATCAACAGGGACATTTTCTGAAGATCAAATAATCTCTTCAAAATACCTGTACCAGAACCTAATTCTGACCTGACTTCACCATTAGGCTCCTTTGGTTCAGTTTCTGAAACTCTGAAAATGGGTGACTTTAGCTATCTCCTCCTAGCCTCTTACTACTACTTGAGCCACAAAAGCAACCTGGCTTTCTGACCCATTCTCTACTGAAAGAATTTTTAGAGTCTCCAATGCCTTCTTAGTCGCCAGAGCCATGATCTGTTTTTACCCAACTTCTAAAATCTTTCTGAAGGTTTAAAAAAACCATTATCATATTATCACCTCTGTAACAATTACCCACAACCTTTTCTCTCCTGGTATCTAAATCTTGACACCATCCTGGTTTATTTCCTTTCTACCTATATATTTAGTTTTAGAACTGATATTAAATATCTAATATTTGTTTATTTCAAATTTTGTTAGATGCTTGTTTATATTTTTGTTAAAGAATCCGTTTTCAATTTATTTTAAATTAATTTTCTCTATATGCTAATTTATATTTTTCTTATTTCTTTCCTTGCATTCTCCAAGATTGAATGCTTAGTTCATTCATTCACTTACTCATTCTTCATTTTTTCTTTTCCAATAAAAGCATTTAAAGCTACATATTTGCATCTGATAATAGCAATAGCATCAAAGTTTTTTCTTATTTTCTAAACAGTCTGTTGACTTAATTGTTACTTAGGTACATTTGTACATTTCAGATGGGTGGATTTGTTTGTGTTTAAATATATTACTCACTTTGATATATTAAATAAAAATAGGAATATCAGAAGAATGGAAGTGGGAAAATGCTCTGATTTTTCAAAAGGATTACAGAATCCACAAATTTGAAAATATACTGGTTTATACAAATATTTTTACCAATGACTTGGAAATGAATGTTGTTTATTACAAGTAGCCAGTGTGATTCACTAAAAACAAGTCATTCCATTATTTTGTTTGATAGTGTTTAAGGTCTTTCAGATTTTGTCAAGGTATGTCAATACCTGTGGCTATAACAGAGGGTAATCCATGTTCAGTTATAGTTGAATAATTACACCCCAAGTGTATTGTTCAATATTCTAGCGCCCACCAAGTGCTCCTGGTGATTATGTGGGTCTCAGACTTTGTTCACAGATTTGCACACTATTCCATTTTTTAGGTTATAATCTTCTGTTGATGAGTTATGTAAGTACGTGAGAATTATTTATTCTGTTTGGACCTAAGCTTCCTTACCCCTAAAATGAGGGGGCTGAATTTTATGATAATTTAAGTCCCTTTTATATAGAAAATTCTACAACTTTGCGACTTGAAGAAACAGAATATGTGATTATTGAATTTCAGACCAAAGGCTGCAGAGACAGACAAAAACAATCAAAAATTTTTAAATGTCCTCAACATAAAGAAATGATAAATGAGGTGATGGACAGGCTAATCACTCTAACTTGATATTACATATTATTTATATGTATTGAAATAGCACATGGTATCCCAAATAGATGTACAATTATTATGTGTCAATGAAAAATAGTAATAAAAGCAAAAATAAAAAGACTGAAAAAAGAATCAAAATTTAAAATAATCTCAATAGGCTAGCATGAGAGATAAATTAAACAGATAAAATTTAACAAAGATAAAAAAAAGCTCATGCAATTATTTTAAAACTTTTTATAATTGTATATTACATATAAAACAAGAAGGTGCAGATTAACATGAGTGCAAATCTAAAAAAAAATCAAACAAGCTCCCAGACATGAATGTTTTGGTTTGGTTGGGAAGGCTAACATGCATCCATAGTGATGATACTGAGGAAAATTAAGGGCTGCATTCGGCTGCTTTAATACTAGATGAGTGTCCACACTGCAGGAGAAACTGTACAGCTATGGCAGTCAGCTTCTGGTGATGCATTAATTTCTGAGAGAATTGAGTTGTGTTTATAAAATGGATTGGAATAGCGTGGAAGTTGAAAACTGTCTTAAAAGAAGAATGGCTGAAAAAAACTGGGAGCAAGTCCTCCAATATTCTGTGGGCTGCCATGAGGGAAAGCAGCTCTTTTTTGTTGTGGCTTTAAAAAATGAGATAAGTTACAAAAGTTACAGAAGAGAGTTTAAAAAGCTCTGACATCGGAGGTCCCATCTAGCGATGGAACAAGCTCCACTTATAATAGTAAGTGCTCTAATCTGGGAACTATACAAGAAGAGATTGGAAAATCATCTTTAGACACACAGGCTTCCTAGTCCTTGCGTGGCTGAGAAGTGTTATTATATGAAAGCCCTTTTCAAACTCCAAGAGTTTATGCTCTGCAGTGCCAAATACCATCTGTTGTTACATTCATTGTACCATTCAGATGATAAGTAAGAGGCCTGTACATTAGTCTAGGACCTTGAAGAATGTTGGTCAAAACTTCGTCTCCAAACTTATGGGACTATTTATTTGCCCTGTTTCCTTATTTCCATGCTCAGTTTCTATTCTGTCACTTTTGCCCCTTCTTTCTCCTCTTCGTCTTCCTTCCAAGATCTGTTTTCTCTATCCTCTTCCCTTCTCTATCATTGTCTTCCTTTTTTTCTATCATTTTCTCATATCATTCTACCTGTACTTTTTTCTACCATAAAAAATATTTAATGTATTTGAAAATTATTTTAAGTGCAAAGAGTACTTGGGAAAAGTAAATTGATGCTACTAAATATATATCTATAATTATGTATCTTTGGTTTGGGGATAAATATTCTCTTTACATCCCTGTATATTCCTAGTCCATCATTAATGATATATTCTGGACTATGGCTTATATTTATTAATATTATATGCTTATAGATATTAATCTATTTGGAAATTTAAAAGTCATCAGAGTTGCAACATAATACTTTTCAAGATGATTGTAACATCTAAGCTAATATTCAGCATTAACTTCTACTTAAAAATTCTATAAGGTGAAGGCTTTGAATTCTATAAAATGAATTGGTTTCCAATGTCCTTAATTCTGTAACTTTGAAGTTGAGTGTATCAAATTTACCTTAATGAAAGACATCTAAATCTAATTTTAATTTGAGTGCTACATTGTAAGGCTTGTTATCTTAGAAAATGAATTCACTTCCACTCAAGGAATTATAGATTTTATAGGTCTTTATTAAAACTAAATGATAAAAGTTAGCTTATTACTTATTCCTTAGGAGTTTGAATTTCAAGGAAAACATGTTTCCTTTCAGCTATAAAGACTATAATTCTTTTACATGTAGCAGGTAAATTTTTGTCAATATAATACAAAGCAAAAGGAGTAATGCTTTTTAGTAATAAAAGGGTTGGTACTGGTGAGTAGTGGATATAAACTAGATTGTTGGGCTTACCTAATTGGGTCTAAACACAATTTATAATATTGGTTAAACTAACATAACAAATAATAACCAATTATGTATTAATCATGGTGCATAAAATCGATAAACTTCTCTCTCTTCATATATCTACATCTATCTATCTATCTATCTATCTACCTATCTATCTATCTATCTACTTACCTATCTACCTACCTATATATCTTCAAAATTAAAAAAAAACAACTGCAGTAAAACATACATCAAGAATTAACTATTATGGTTGTAGGGCAGGGACACAGACGCCAATAAAATATAAAGAAACATTTGAGGCATAAAAGTAAACAGTCACATTTTACAAATGCAGGCACAGAAGAAACAGGTTAGAAAAACAAGGGAATTTATTTTCTCTAAATTAAAAAAAATCTGCAAAACCCCTACTAAGAACTATAAAACACTACTGAGAAGTTGAAGACCTAATTAAATGAAGAGATAATCCATGTTCATGGATTAGGTAATTCAATAATCTTTAGGCATTGGTTTTTCCCAAATTGATACATAGATTCAATAGAATTCCAATCAAAATTCCAACAATTTTTATAAAAATTGACAAGTTTGTTATAAAATTTATACAGAAATACAAAGGATCTAGAATAGCCGAAATAATAATGAAAAAGAACAAAGTGGGAGAAATTAGTCTACCTAAAACCAAGAGTTGCTATAAAGCTACATAATTAAGATAGCATGTTATTAAAAGGAGAGAGTCCAGCAATGGATTTACATATGCGGTCAATTGATTTTCAACCAAGCATCCCATGTAATTCAATGGGGGAAGGAAAGACTTTTTAACAACGATGCTGAACAGCTGGATATTTATACAGAGAAAGATGAACCCCAACCTTTACCTCATTCTACACACACAAATTAATTTGAAGTGGATCAGATTTAAGCACAAATGCTAGAACCACATAGCTTCTAGAAGAAAACAAGAGAACATCCTTGACTATAAAGGGTTAACCCAGCACACTTGTGCGGACCAAATCCTGTATGTTCCAAAGGTGTTCAGGATTGGCCCTTGACTGATTCCCAGGAGATAACCTCTAAGCCTTTGGAATATCCTGTCTGATAAGAATATCTTTGTATACCTGGGCCCTGGGCCACACTGTATCAGTTTGACCATGTATTGTCACACATCTTGCTGGGAGAATTAAGCACTCCACCGAGAGAGCACAAGTGAAAGTTTGGACAAGCATAAGTCAGAGACATTGCGGGTTCAGTTCCAGATGATGTCAATAAAGTAAATATTGCAAAAAAACAAATCACACAAATTTCTGGGTTTTCCAGTACGTATAAAAGTTATGTTTATGGTATACTGTAGCCTATACTGTAGTCTATTAAGTGTGCAATAGCATTATGTCTAAAAATTATAAAATACTTTAGTGCTAAAAATTGCTAATGATGACCTGAGCCTTGGAGAGTGGTAATCTTTTTGCTGGTAGAGGGTCTTGCCTTGAAGTTGATGGCTGTGAAGATGGGGGTGGGTGTGGCAATTTCTTAGAATAAAACAAAAATGAAGTTTGCTGCCATAATGGACTCTTCCTTTCATGAAAGATTTCTCTGTAGCATGAAATGCTATTAGACATCATTTTACCCATAGTAGAACTTCTTTCAAAATTGGAGTCAATTTTCTCAAATCCTGCTGTTGCTTTGTCAACTAAATTTATTTCATATTTTTAAATTCTTTGTTGTCATTTCAACAATGTTTATAGCATCTTCACCAAGAGTAAATTATACCTCAACAAAAATACTTTATTAGCTCATCCATAATAAGCAATTCTTCATCCATTATAGTTTTATAATGAGATGGTAGTATTTCAGTCATATCTTCAATTTCCACCTCTAATTCCACTTCTCTTGCTATTTCTACCCCATTTGTAGTTACTTCCTCCCCTCAAGGCTTGAACTCCTCAGAGTCATCCATGAGGGTCAGAATCAACTTCTTCCAAACTCCTGCTAATATTGATATTTTGACTTTCTCCCATGAATCATGAATGTTGTTAATGGCATCTAGAACAGTGAATCTTTTCCAGAAGCCTTTCAATTTACTTTGCCCAGATCCACCAGAGGAATCACTACCATGGCAGTTATAGCCTTATGAAATGTATTTCTTAAATAACAAGACTTGAAAGTCAAGATTACTCCATGATCCATGGGCTGCAGAATGGATGATGTGTCACCTGGCAGGAAGACAACATTAATCTCCTTGTACATCTCTATCAGAGCTTTTGGGTGACCAGGTACATTGTCTATGAGCAATAATATTTTGAAAGTAATCTTTTTTTTTTTTTTGTGATCGGTAGGTCTCAACTGTGGGCTTAAAATATTCAGCAAACCATGTTATAAATAGATGTGCTGTCATCTAGCCTTTGTTGTTCCATTTATAGAGAAAAGGCAGAGTTGATTTAGCATAATTCTTAAGGATCCTAGGATTTTCAGAATGGGAAATGAGCACTGGCTTCAACTTAAAGTCACCAACTACATTAGCCCCTAACAAGAGAGCCTGTACTTTGAACCAGATACTGACATCTCCTCTCTACGAAAGTCACATGGCATCTTCTTCCAAGAGAAAGCTGTTTTGTCCACACTGACAATCGTTGTTAGTATAGCACCTTTGTCAGTTATCTTCGCGAGAGCTTCTGGATACCTTGCTGCAGCTTCTCCACAACACTTGTTGCTTCACCTTGCACTTTGATATTATGGAGATGACTTCTTTCCTTAAACTTCATGAACAAATCTCTGCTAGCTTCAAACTTTTCTTCTGAAGCTTCCTCACTCAGCCTTCACAGAATCGAAGAGTCTTAAAAAAAAAAAAAAAAAAAAAGAATCCTAGCTTTTGGCCTATCTTGGCGTTTGTTATTGCTTCTTCAGTAAGCTTCATCTTTTCTAGCTTTTGATTCAAAGTGAGAGATGTGCGGCTCTTCCTTCTGCTTGGACACTTAGAAGCCACTAAACGGTTATTAATTGGCCTAATTTCAACATTGTTGTGTCTCTGGGAATAGGGAAGCCTAAGGAGAGGGAGACATGAAATAGCTGGTTGGTGGAGCAGTCAGAACACACACAACACTTATCAATTAAATTTGCCTTCTTATATGGACGTGGTTCTCGGTGACCCATTACAATATTAACATCAAAGGTCACTGATTACAGATCACCATAATAGATATAATAATAATAACAAAGAAAATATTGGGAGAATTACCAAAATGTGACAAAGAGACAGAAAGTGAGCACATGGTGTAGGAAAAATGGTGTCGACAGACTTGCTAGATGCAGGGTTGCCATAAACTGTCAATATGTAAAAAAACACAGCATTTGTAAAGCACAATAAAACGAGCTGTGCCTGAAGTACTAAGGTCCATCAGTTACCTCAGGCTTGCCCTTGACTCCTCTTTTTCTCTCGCATCACATATCAAGTCCATCAGCAAATTCTTTTCCAAATGTATCCTGAAATAATTCACTTTTCTCTTTTTGCACTGCTTATTCCGAGTCACTAGATCATTGCTCATCTTGTGGCTAGTTTCCTAACTCTAAAGTTTCTCTGCTTCCTCTCCTCCTGCTATACCCTTTTCCATACAGCAGCCAGATTAATGTAAGTCAGATGATATCACTCCACTGCTCAGAGCCCTTCAGTGAATTTCCAAAACACTTAATTTAGGATAAAATCCAAAGCTTTTCCACTGGCCTGCAAGGCAGACCCTATATGACCTAGCCTCCCACTATTTCTCCAACCTCATGTGCCAACACCACTCTCCCCTGCTGTTCAATGGGTTCCAGCCATATTGGCCTGCTTGCTATTGCTCAAGCACAGAAACATGTTCCCACTTCAGGAGCTCTGTCCTTGCTTTTCCATGTACCTGGAATGTTCTTCCCCAAGAATCCACGCAGCACACTCACTATTCAGTATCTGTTCAAATACCATCTTTTCAGAGAAACTCACTTTGACTACTCTACCAAAAGTAATGGACCCCTTCACTCTCTATCCGTTTACTTTGCTTTGTAATTGTTTTTGTGTTTTTCATACCAATTTTTACTTCCTTAAATGGTATTTTTAGTTTTTTAAAAAATCTATTGCAGGGTATTTTTATTGTTTCTTTCTCATATTAAAATGTGAACTCCACATTTGTCTTGTAGACACTCAATGAAAAAAGAACTGCAAACAGCAAATAAGCATTTAAAAGGCAGTTCAAACTCATAATTAGTCAAGAAGTACCATTTTCACCTTTCCTATTAACAATCAAAAATCATTGAGCCAGGCCGGGCGTGGTGGCTCACACCTGTAATCCTAGCACTCTGGGAGGCTTAGGCGGGTGGATCGCTCAAGGTCAGGAGTTCGAGACCAGCCTGAGCAAGAGCGAGACCCCGTCTCTACTAAAAATATAAAGAAACTATCTGGACAGTTAAAAAAATATATATAGAAAAAATTAGCCAGGCGTGGTGGCGCATGCCTGTAGTCCCAGCTACTCAGGAGGCTGAGGCAGGAGGATCACTTGAGCCCAGGAGTTTGAGGTTGCTGTGAGATAGGCACTCACTCTAGTCAGGGCAACAGAGTGAGACTTCGTCTCAAAAAAAAAAAAATCATTGAGCCAGCACTGGTGAACGTGCTTAGGTCCCCTAAGTCACCAACTGGGGGAGTATAAATTGAAACAAAATTGATAATTCTGCCAAAGAGTTATTCCGTCTCTATATGTAGCCCTTATAGCCACCATATTATTCCGCAGAGAATTGTTCATCATGGTTCAGTCCTTTATCTTTGATCAAAAACCACTGTAGCAGTGAAACCACTGACAAAGTCTCTGTTTAGCTATCTAAGGCCAAAATGGTTTAACTAGGCTGGATCCTTCAGCCGTAATTGGCCCTGCTACTACTTTCTGAGCTGTTTGGAGGCTATTAAAGAGTTGTTGTATTGGGGCTGTCACTGCTTAGCAAGAGGGGAAGCGAAGATGATCCAGAGGGGATATATATACTCACAGGGGAAACCCTCAGAAGGGATCAGGAAGTAGAGGTTAGATGAGACAGGCAGACACCTGGAAAGCAGAGGGCTAATACCTGCTGCGTCTATGGCAGTGGACTTCTTGTGTTGCAAATCCAAATGAGGAACGAGGATGCAAAGATGCCATGTGATTTCATGGATAAGAATAACTCTAAAAATCAAGAAGCCTGATTTCTCTTCTCTGCTTCAGCACGGATTGCTATAATTAAGTCTTTAAAAGCAAGTGCCTAGGTATTTTAGTGGTAGATTTTCCATTACATGTGTGGATAATATTCACTGTGCTCTGATTTCACTTACTTGCACATTTCTTTTTAAAAATGGGAATTGACATTTTCTCATTCATTCAACTTTTGAGCTCAGAATGACAATTTAACATTCAAATCTTGTTCCAATTTTGTCCTTAAATAACCAGAAATTGCTGCTATAAAAAAAACAGTACATTTAAATTGTGACTGGTCTTCAGAAAGACCCATCCATTAATAATTTACTTAAGAATCTGTGACCACTGAAATGCCCAATTGAGTAGTCAAAGAACAAAATTTCTTATTTTTCAAAGTCTACAATCTCCTATATTAACAGTAGAATTCTTATCTTCTTTATTCCAGAACATTCATGGATTTTCTGTTTTGAAAATAACACAATTTTTCAAAATGGGTAATTCTCCTATGCAGAGGTGATGAAATAAATGGTAGTTGAGCTGTCAGTGGTGCCTCAAGAGCATGTTTCACTTTATCTAATAGAGCATTTTTATAGGACCCACAACTACAGGTCTTTTAACTTGCTTAAGCAATTTCATATAACCAAAATTAAGTATTTCGTTTGATTAAATTAGGCTTTAATAGAGACGTAAAAAACCACGCTTAGTTCTCTGATCTCTCACTCAGCAGATCAGCAATAACATTCTCTGTGCTAATCATTCCAGCTTTCCTCTGCACGTTCCTACAAGAACTTAATTGATACTGAGGATGACAGATTCCAGAATGATACTAATAATTCTGGCAGGTAGGTCCTGTGTAGAAGGTCTCCTCTCCTTGCATGGGATATAAGAGGAAGCCAGGCTCCAGGGAAAGAAGAATCTAATGAGGAGGGTTCCCCGGGCACTGAAGATGTATCCACATTACTCAGCTGGACTCCATGTTTCTATGGAGTGAAAGCATCCATTCTTACCCCAAGATCCTAGTGGCTAATAATTCCCCGTCTCTCCTAGGGATCAGGATCTGCTCAGCATGGGAGTGCTTCTCTCAGGGCCTGGCCTAACTAGAATGTCCTGGAAAAGTACAGGTTCCCAGGAAGCACAAATATTCCCCTTCTAACAATTGTAATCTTATAATAGAATCTGAGCTCTGTGAGAGGAGAACCACATCTATCGTTTTCATTGCTGTTTTCTCAGTACCTGGCACAGAGAAGAAATTCAAATATTTGTGAAATGAATGAATGCTTTTTAGCTTCCATTATAAAGTAAATTATATGCCTAAGACTAATATCTTACATGAATCTGAACATCCTTAATGTCAAGCTCTGGGTCTTAGAATCTTCATATCTCTAGGGCCTAGCAAATTACCTGGTACTGTTTATAGTATTCAATAAATATTTACTTTAATTACTGAACAATAAATACTGGTTTGAAACCTAAAAGGTATTATAAGATTCTCCTGGAAAATTTTCATTTTATGTGGTCAATAAGATTTTTAAAATTAGGCTTTATTATATTTGGACTGCATTTTTTCAAAGATATTTTATTGCTAAATTATGGTAAATAAATAATATGCTAATAATACTGCCCAAGCCATGAAGCCAGGAAGTCCACAGTTATCAGTATTAGTAGTTAACTGGCTGATCAGAATTCCTAAGGACACTGAGGGCTACATAAATGCAATTTTGTGATATTTTTATGTTCAAATAACTGAGCGTTTGTGCTATAAACACATTTATATCTGAAGTGCTTTTTCTGCTCTAGCAAAGATGGTTGTTAGCTAATTTAGGTAAAATGGTAACACTATATCCTATCTAGTACAGACCTTTTTCCTTTTTTTTAAAAAAAATTAGGTATAATTTGCATATACTTTATAGATCTTAAGTGTTCAGTCTGATGAGTTTTGACAGTTGTGTATACCTGTGTAACTGCCATCCCAAATAATATATCTGGGATATTTCTTTTACCCCAGAATTCCTTCCTGTCCCTTTATAGTCAGTTCCAACCCCTCATCCTGAGGCAGCTACTCTCTCATTTCTATTACCACGTTAGTCACTTGTTCTTGAGCTTCACATGAATGGAATGTCTAATACTAGCTTTTTTTAGTCAGTAATATTTTTGAGATTCATCCATGTTATTGCATATCTCCTCCATGTAGACCAAGGTGAACTGCAGTACATTCCTTTAGAATGTTGAGTAGTATTCCATTATTTGAACATATCAATAATTTGTTTATCTCATCTCTTATTGACGGATATTGGGTTATTTCCATATTTGGGGAACTATGAATAAGGCTGTTATGAACATTCTTGTGGAGGTGTTTTGTTGTTTGTAGATATGTTTTTATTTCTCTTGGATAGACACTTAGAAATTAAACTGCTGTATTATAGGGTAAATGTATATTTAACTTTATAAGAAACTACTGAACTGTTTTACAAAGTAATTATACCTTTTTCCATTCATATATACGAGGGTTCTAATCATTCCACATTCTTGCCATTATTTTCTATTGACAGTCTCTTATAAAGACACCATTCTAGGTGGTGTGAAATGATATCTCATTGTAGTTTTAATTTGCATTTTCCTGATGACTATGATGTTCAGCATTTTTTTATAGACCGCAGATGATTTTTATATCTTCTTTTGTGATGTGTCTGTTCAAGCATTTTGTCTATTTGGTCTTTTTCTTGACTGTAAGAATTCTTTACATATTCTGGATAGGAATCCTTGTCAGATGTATATATTACAAATACTACTCTCCAGTGTGTAATGGCTTGCCTGTTCATTTTCTTAATGATGTCTTTTGATAAACAGAAAGAATTTAATTTTGATAAAGTTCATTTAATCTATCTTTTCTAGTGCTTTTTGTTTCCTGTGTAATAAATCTTTGCCTACTCTTAGTCTCTACTATAAGGGGTCCTCAGGCTACCAATCATGATGATTTACTGGAAGGACTCACAAAACTCAGAGAAGCTATTATACTCATGGTTATGGAACATTACAGTGAAAGGATACAGATTAAAATCAGGAAAGGAAAAGGGTTGGAGTTTAGGAGAAACAAGTCCAGTATTTGCTGTGATGAAGAAACACTGAGGAGGACAACAGGTTTGTGAGTGTAGAGGCAGAATCAAGAGTTCAGTTTACAAAGTATTAAATTTGAGATGCATATGGGACATCCAAGAGGAAATGTTTAATACATAGTGAGCTATGTAAGTCTGGCGTTCAAGAGAAGGAGTAAAACTGAAGACATAAATTAAGGACCATTCAGCTATAGATAGTATATAAAGCCATGAACTGAGCTGAGATACTCTAAGGAATGAGTTATGGATAGAAAAGAAAGAAGCCTGGGGTGAGGGTATTCCAACATTTAGAAAAGAGAAGGAGAATTCAGCAGAACATGGCATGAGATGGAATGGCCACTGAGACAAGATCTTGTGTATATTATTAAACTACAGAGGTTCTGTATACATTAATGATTTTATAATTTGTCAGTTACATATACTGCAAATATTTTCCTAATTTTCTATTTACCTTTTGATTTTTATTTTTGACATATCTACTTAAAAATATTTGTTGTATGGTAAAACCTACCAGTTTGTTTCCTTTGTGATTTCTTCCATTACTGTTAAGGTTAAAAAGTCTTTACACAATTTTTTGTCAATTAAAAATAAATAAATAAAAGATTAACAAGTTCTCACATAACTACTGGTCAGATAGGCACTTGTATTTTTTCCATGTTTGCTTGTTTGAGTACACTTGGGAATTTATTTTGGTGTGTGGTAAGGTTATAAGTTACCCAGCGACATCTATTAACTCTTTCCTTGCTCACTGGTCCGTTATGTCTTCTATTTCACATACTAATTCAATTTTAAGCTTTGAAATTGCACAAGAGATGATGAAAAACCTCCCTTCCAATCATCAAACAACACTTTGCATAAGAATCTCAGTGTGCTTACACAGAATTATGTAAAACAGAAACATTTTGCAGAAGAAAAATACAGGAAGTGAAGGTTACATAGAAGAAAATAAAAACATGAAAGGGAGAAAGGAAAGGTTCAGTACATTTCCTTTGGGGAAAAAAAGATGTTGAAAATGTAAAACAAACAAACAAAAAAATACATGCAACAAATATGTGTTGAATGCCTTCCCTATACCAGGCATCGTCATAGCTGCCACAAAGTGGTGAATAAGACAAAGTGCCTGCCCTCAGGGGCTTCGATTTTAGTAGAGAAGTTGGGGAGACAGATGATAAATACATAAATGAATCATATGACTTCAGTTAGTGATGACAGGATAGAGTGAATAGGGGAGAAGACAGGCAGGGAGGAGAAGAGCGGCCTCTCTGAGGTGATATTTGGGCTGAGCCCTAAATCATGAAGAGGCACGGGAAAGACAGGGTAGAAGTTCTCTAACGGGAGGGAAGAGGCAAGTGCAAAGGCCCCAAGTAAGAGCAAGAAACGGAGAGGGTCAATGAAGCTGCAGAGAAGTAAAGAGAAGGGGAGAGTGGAAGGAGATAAGCTCAAAGAGAAAGGAAAGGGCCACAGGAAGAAGACTGAATTATCAATGACAATAGGAAGCTTCTGGAGGGGTTTATGTGGAGGTGTGATATGATCTGTCATGAATTGAGATTTCTTTGGCTGTTGTGTGAAAAATAATCTGGTGGGGCAGGGAGAAGGGGAGAGAAGGGACTTCAGCTCTTTCTTGTGTGAAAAAAAGAACCTAATATACCATGTTCTTTTAAACATACCAAAACTGAACACTTGACATAATGGGGAGGAAATACTAGTGATTAGACAATGAGATTCCTGAGGGCAGGGATTTTGGTCTTGTTTGTTGACTGGGCATCTCCAGTAACTAAAATAATCAAAGTGTAGCACTCAATAAAAATTTGTTGAATTAAATGAACAAGTGACTGTAGGGAATAGCTTTTTATTCGTGTAACAAGACAAATATGAAATGAACAAAGAGAAAAGAACTTCAGAGAAGTCACATGGGCTATGGAACTGGTCTCATAATTGTATAGTATATCAAACAATGGGACAAACAGATTTCAATCAAAGATGGGTAATTTAATAATAACATTACACCAAGACAGGGTTCAAAGTTTAAATTTAAACTTCAAATTCAAGTTTAAATTTAGCTACTTTGTTGTAAACTTCTTCCCACCCCTAGACTATGAGTTCCTATGCAGCAGGAATTATAACTTATTTTTAACTCTCCAGTAACAGCAGAACACATTGTGTATATGTTCTCCATAAATGTATATTTAGGCTGTTGGAATTCTACTGAAGAAAAGCTAGCAGATAGGCAAAATGCTGAAGGAAGAAAATTCGGACAACTTGGCAGCATTTATGATTACTAACGTTTTTGTCTTCCAGAGTAAACTTTGAAATTACATTCTAATTTGAAATGGTTCTGGTTTGACAAGTTAACTCTTGAGACATCCGAATATAGTATTATGAAACAATAAAACTGTTCATCAACCCTTTATGCCAATGTTAATTTCTTTTAAAAGTAGGATTTTAATGTTTTTTTTATTCCTACAGTGACCCTTAAAATTTCTACGTATGCAATCACAAATGCGCACACAAGATGCATTTATAAGCTTATTGTGTAGTTCTAAAGACAGTTGGGAAACCCAATTTTAATTTTGTTACTGAAATAATTTAAAAATATATTATAGAACTGCCTCTTTTCAATCAACAGCAAAAATCTAGAAAGAGATTATACAAGTAGGCACAATTTATTCAGGTTTATTAGTGTTAGAAAAATGAAGTTGCCTAACTTCAAATTGTAACAAATACTCTTATATTTATTTAATTTTTCATTTTATCACTGACATCAATATATACCATTTTCTAAGGCCTTTAAAAACATTTCAATAATTTATTTAACAAAGATCCATTATGTACCTTAACCCCCTGATATGTTAAAATCTGGAAGATTATGTTCAGCAATGTGTAAAATTTCCTGATGACCTCTGAGACCATCTTTGTGATTTATAACTATCATAGGAGAATGGGGACTTACCGGCTTTTATTCATGAGGTCTGCTCCCCTTGCTTTGTAATAATCTAAATTTGGGTGGAATTGATAAGTCACTGGTCTTGGATTTCTCTAAAGGAAAAACAAAACAATAAATTAAAATGTATAAAGCTATTTAAATTATATATTAACATATAAAAGGACAGAAATGATAATTTTTATATTCCTTCAGAAAAGAATACATACAGTAATAAAGTTTAATAATTATGCTTGGATTTTCCTTTTTTTATGTTCTTCCTTGATTAAGCATAAAATTATTTTAATATATTTTATTTTTACCTGTTTCATGGTTCACATAGATTTATTCCTGTCATTAGAGCTATTTATTTGTCTATTTTTTTGAGATGGGGTCTCACTCTGCCACCCTAGGCTGGAGTACAGTGGCTCAATCATAGCTCACTGTAGCCTCAAACTCCTGCTTCAGCCTCCTGGGTAGCTAGGAGTACAAGTGTGTGCCACCACGCTCAGCTAATTTTTTAAAAAATTTATTTTGTAGAGATAGGGTATCGCCATGTTTCCCAGGCTGGCCTCGAACTCCTGGCTTTCAAAGAATTCTCCCATGTTGGCCTCTCAAAGTGCTGGGATTATAGGCGTGAGCCACCATGCCTGGCCTAGATTTATTTTTGATGATTTCAGAATATAACTTTCAAATATAACATTCCAAAATAAAATGAGATAAAATTATAACAAAACTGAAAAACCATATGAGATGTAACACAAGCACAAACTATGCTGAAGGGCTGAGAGATACAAAAGGTCAAGATAACTGCATTTTGAAGGAAGAGTTAAAATCACCATGTTTTTTGTGAACAGAAATCTAAGTATGTCCACTAGGTGGCACACTGAGTCTTTCTTCTCCTAAAATGAGTTCTTTCAGAATTCAGCAATTCTTTTAAAGTTAGCAATTTCTATGTCATCCACCCTTATTTATGAGTTTAATAAGTGTCCAAAATATGCCAGGTAGTGGAAATATTAGTAGGATAACCATTACAATACAAAAGCAAATTGACCAATGCCTATTTTCATAAAAGCAGCAATAACATTGATTGCCCTTTCTGGGATTTAATATTATATATAAACATTGCAGAAATGTTCTTGAATCATTACTTTGGGTGTGTCTACTTAAACGTGTTGCTATTATTTAAATATATCTATTATTTAAATGTATCAAGTCCCTCATAGGCAAATAAAAATTAGACAAATATACTTCTACTTTATAAAGACCTAACATATTTATAAGCATAACTTAAAAGAATATCATCTTTAAAATATTAAATTACATGTATTTTCCATTAAAAAAGTTTTTTAAAAGCTTACAAATAAATATGTTCTAATATTTACCTAAGCATATAATTCAAGTTAACAATTTGAAGAAGGGCACGCACCATCCTTGGAGAGATATATCTGGACACAGAAAATTTGTGTTCTATCTTAATAGAAAATTAACAATATGCTTAGATATCAATCCATGGAGATATAATCCCAAGGCACTGATATACATGCATGTAGGCATAAGGGAGGCGGGGGATATAATTGCTAAGGTTAAATAGTTTGAAATTCATCAAGCTAACAAGCTGCATCTTAATGGCCGTGATGGACCTTTTCTTTTTCTGCTGAAAAGAGAGTATTTACACAGCTCAACCCTATCATATCTCTTCCAAGCCAGCCCTAATCATCTGACAAAAATGACAATCCCTTGATTTAGCTCCAGCTACTACTCCACTGGTTTGGTATTCAACACAGTTCTACAATAATCAAATCTGAATTGCCTTGATGAAGATAACTGATGCTTCCATGACTACCATACTATTAAGTCTAACAGTGCAACTTTTCTCTCTCCAGGAATTACATAGGTTTCCTCACAGTAGCTGATGACAACCTGGACCCAAGTATAATGGGAAAATAAAATAGAGGTTAAAGCCACTGGCAGATTGACAGTGCATTTGTGATTTATTTTAAAAACTAACTTTCGAAGGACTATCACTCGTGACTAATTTTGCACTTTATTCTCAGTACCTGGAAATACATTTTGTTTCTGCTATTATAAAAGGCTTTTCTTCTCTGACTTCCAACAAACTAATAAAGGATTATGTTACTTTTTGCTAGAAAATAATGAAAGATCACATGGAACAATTTCTTGAAACATCTTTATAAAGAAATGACAAGCAATTCAAGACACGCAGTGCTGATCTATCTAAGCACTTAAAGCCATTATTAGGAATAATGATCTAACTCCAACATATAAATGAGGCTCAAGTATTGCTTTCACTGAGGCCTATTTAAATTCCTAGGAGACTTACTGGTATCAAAGAGAGAGGTAGTTTAAAGTACCACTGTACTGGAAACAAACAAAAAAGAATCAAAAGATAATGTTGAAAAACAGCATTTGAAATATTAAGAAAATAAAATAAGAGGTTATGGTTCAAAGTTATTCAATAGGGTTTTCTGTTGAGATGATGCTGTTTCTAAAACATAAATATACAGACATATAGATGATGTAGACTAGCACTATCCAACAGAAATGTAATGTTAGTCAAAATACAAACTTCACTTGCCATTTGAAATTTTCTAGCAGCCACATTAAAAAAAGAAAAAGAAAACAGGTGAAATTAAATATAATAATATATTTTATTTAATTCAGTATATCCAAAGTATTACCATTTTAACATGTAATCAATATATAAAATTATCAGTAAGATACTTCTCATTCTTTCTTTTGTACAAAGTCTCTGAAATTCTGTATGTATTTTATACTTATGGCACACCTCAAGTTGGACTAGTGACACTTCAAGTGCTAAATAGCCACATGTGGCTACTGTATTGGATAGCACAGAATTAAATGTCTGACATATGCAAACCATTGCATGGCTATAAAAATCAGCATTTAGACACGAACAATAAGAAGAGTAAAAACACTTTTATACATTAAGATTCAGTACTAGAAGCTCTTCAATTTACCTACAGTTCCTCTCTTTCAATTAAGGTAGTTTTTTTCTCTTCTGAATAGGTTTTAAAAAGTTAAGAAATTTTGGAAAATCTTCTCACACAAACAAAAAGCAAATTAAAACTAAATAATAGGTTCAAATCATTGTTAAAAATACACATACAAGTGTACATAAATAGGTAAATGGATAGACAACTGTGACTATGTACCAAAATGATATCAATGGTTTTCTAAGGGATGAAATTAAATGAGTCAAATTCTAACTTCATGCAACTGAAACACTTTAAAAGTAAAGAGATACTTTCTCTTCTTATTTTAAGAGATTTTTTCCAAATAAAACTTGTAAAAATATAATGATTCTGATCTCTAATCTCTAAAGATCTGGAATTTTCTCTAAAATATAAGAGCCACTAGAATTCTACATATGTAGAACCAGACCCCATGACAACTGTAATTTCTCATTGTGCAGAACATGCTATGTCAACAATTTGATATTACATCTTCATCTATATTGAAACAATTAGTAATTACAGTCACGCGTTAATGAGGGGGATATGTTCTGAGAAATGTGTCTTTAGGCGATTTCATCACTGTGTGAACACAATAGAGATCTTACACAAACTTAGTTGGTTAGGCCTAGTACACACGCAGGCTGTATTGGTATAGCCTATTGTTTCTAGGCTACAAAGCTGTACATCACGTTACCATACTGAATACTGCAGGCAACTGCAACACAATGGTATTTGTGTACCTAAACGTATTTGAACACATAAAGGTAGAGCAAAAATACAGTAGCATAATCTTATGGGACCGCCATCATTTATGCGCTCCGTAGTTGATCCAAACATTGTTGTTTGGCACATGACTGTATTTTAAACTCATTTTCACACAGTTAGGACTTCAACTACTATGATTGTTTCCAAATCTATTTATATTTTTATAAAATGTTTTTGTTTTGGTGAATTTTCCTTTGGGAGAAAGATAAGAAAATGGTAATTATATCTTAACTCTGTGTATGGAAGAATACTAGTTATATTCCACGTCCTGGGAAATCTATGTAACTACACACAAAGATGCAGAAATCACAAATTCAGTCCACCCTGGATTTACCACGTCTTTCCCAGACCAACCAGGATGGGCTTAAAATAAGTCTTTCACAAGATTTCAGCTAGTTAATGTCCAAAGTATCGCTCAACTCTTTTCTGTTAAAGCTGTTGAAACTCTATTTAAAGCTTTCTCTTCAGCATTTTATTTTACGGCAATATAAGAAGAATGCTGAAAATCCCACCCGTGGCATGGACAGGCTGGAGTTTTGGGAGGCATTTTAAAAGTCTTGAGGACAAAGAGATTTACAGAAGCAGATTTGACAGTGGTAGAAACAAGTGTCCTAGAGGAAACTATACGGAAAAACAAAACAAAACTAAACAAAACCCAGGCTGTGCTTCTGACTTTACAAATGCTTTTGTTAATTTAGCACAATCACAAAATCAATTTACAAACAGTGCTTAAATGACATTGATCAATATAAGAGATAACACTGAAATCTATCTAATCTCTCAGTTATAGTTAACTTTCTTCACTTCCGAGGTCTATATTCTATGCTAGTAACCTGCCCTGTACTGCAATTTCAGGCAAAACAAACACCCTGTCCCAGAATGAGTACCAGTTGGATGGTGAACAACTCCCTTGGGCCACACTCTATAACGGAAGACTGTACATCAGCATGTGACCCTCCTCCCCCTGCCACTCCTTACCCCTAGGGCCACATTTCAGTATTTTAAGTTCAAACTCAACTTTGTTACAGTAGAATAAAAATATTTAAATGCTAATTCGGCTACAAGAAGTACAAATAACTACAAGATAGTACATGACAATTTTCCTTGTTCTGAGCCTGTCAAATCAAGCTCATCCAACAAAGGTCATTATAAATATTGCTTTCTGGATTGATCCCCTAACTCCTGATCCTCACTTGAAGATGTTATCTCCTTTTGAATCATCGTACAGAGACTCCAGAAGGAAAAAGGTCTGAGGTACTCATCTGGCTTTGAATTGGCACAATATTTTCACAGGGTTGGCTATTTATAAATACCTGCAGAACTGAAAAGAGCAAAAGAACATCAATTCCTGTGATACCTGTCCTAATTTATTAAGATAGCAGTAGGAGTTAATGTAGAGTTAAAGTTATATGTTGAAAACAAAAGCACCAGGATAAACGTAACATCGCTCATCTGTTTTAGGGGTACAAGGTGCCTGGGGGGTGAGGCAAGGGATCAGTGAGGCTTGTACTCAGATCTTGCTCCACCCATTGCTAACTGAGCAACTCTAAGGAGTTAATTACACTCCTAGCTCTAATTTCCTCATCTGTAAAACTGTAGCAAGAATTAGTAATAAATGACAAAATGAAAATTAATATCTCAGCACAGTGCCAGGCACTTTATATGAACTCGATGAAATGGAAGCTACGATTACCTTTTGTACCACCAAGTGCTGACAAACACATCCTGAATTAAGAGCAGATTTGACAGTTTGGCAACCTAAAATCCATGATAACAAATAGGTAGAAAAAGTGATGTTTCATACTTGTGATAATCGTACATAAATTTAGGATAGATTCTGCCAAACATTACATTTTTTAAAGCAAAAACACATATTTAGGAAAAATTATCATGCATGCTGGATCTCATATGTGGGGAGAAAGGCTGTCTTATTTCTCAGAATAGGAGCACATAAGTTTATAAATTTTTAAAAAGGTGTGAAATCATACTATGCTATTAATGCAGTATTTGTTTGCTAGCTTACGAGATTATAATAATCACAGTGATTTCCTGCAATATGTCCAAATTACTGTCATTTTTATAGTTTACTGGTCACAATTTTTACAGTAAACTGACAAAGTTCCTATAGCACTTGTTTAATAGAAAAAAAATTTTATATTTACAGTATAATGTTTGTCACAAAGAAAAGAAAATATGTGACAAATGAAGAATTAGTTTTCTTTTCCCTAATATCTTGCTACTAAGCCTTAATTTTTATAGCATGCTAGATTAGAAAAGGAAGAAGTATAAGGCTCAGAAGGAGAAATGGCACTGTAAAAATATGTCGAATGTTTCTCTTTGATGAAAAATGAGACCCTCATTTTAGTGAATATGTTATTGCCTCAATGCTGGGGGAAAAGCAACCATCATTAGAAAAACGAATTGCTCAGCTGTTTACAAGCAAAAAGCTCTGGGGGAATTTCTCAGGACCCCAAAGGCAAAGCATTACAGGGTTATGCAAACATATGTTGCAGGTGTTTTAGGGGAGACAGGTGGGCAAACCTCAGCCATGGAAGAGGAGTTAGTTTAATATGCTGTAACTGAAATGAGATAACCTAAATGCATCCAAGTGCAGAGATGCCATGGCAGGAGTGAACTGGAGCTGTAGAGCAAAAACTCTCCTTAAAATAATTATCTTGTTAGTGCCAAGCAAACAGAATTTTTCTCTTCTTATAGTTTTATAGAAAACAAACACTGCCAATTACTTTTTTCTTTTTAAACTAAAGGTATTTTAAACCTGGAACAAAGAACAGCCTGAGATAGCGATAATTATCCAAAAAGATAAGGATGAAGCATTGTTGCCTTTATTTAAACAAATATTCCTAAGGAGACAGTTTGTTGTAATATTCCCTCTTTGGTTCACTAGGCAACATTAGATTTATCATAATTTTCCTAAAGCCTAAGATATTTCTATATTAAAATGCTAATTTTGTCTTTTCTTTTGCCTGTAATTAAAGCTGGGGAAATTTGTGGTCTGATATTCAGTGATTGCTAGAGGGTTCACAAAGGTCTCAACATTTCGGTCTCTTATTGCCACATACTGCCCTTTTCATTAAATATAAATACAGTACCACACTGAATCAAAAAAGCAGACATTATAATCCTACAGGGTCACAAAATTTTTTGACTTTCCACATTCCCACACACATATCAATCAGTGATATTATTTGAATGTTGCTGTCAAATCTAGACTTTGTCCCTTATTTCCTCTTCTTCATTTATCCAAGAGTTGATTTTTCTTTTTGTATTATTTGTGATTGAGTACAATACTTATTTCACTACGTATTTATGCATAATAGTATTATATATTGAACCATACCTTCCCTATCTGAACCATTTTTCTTTTTAACAACCTGTACCATGAGTTAATTTGATACTATGAAATACTAATTTCAAATCCTATGAAATAAATTCATAAAATATCAGAGTTGGAAAAATAAAATCTAGTTTAGTTTTTTTTAACAAGACTACAAAATCCAAAATGTGTGGATACAATGCATTCATCAGTTAATACAGATCTTAATAAAAAATATATATAAATATTTGTGACTTGGTTGTACATTACAATATTATTTCAGTACTGGAACTAAGACCTCTGATTTATATACTAATAATTCCTAGGTATTTTGATGGAAAATATATATCATGAATAGCAGAAAATAAAAACTTTAGAGCAACTGACAGAAAAATTTAGGTAATTCATATCTATGTATCTACAGATTAAAACTTAGAAGAAAAAAAATTCAGAAGAGAAAAAGTTTTAAAAAAAGGAAGCAAAAACATCGTTAATTGGGTAAAGACACAGACAAAACCTCTGAAGCCATGCCAGCCTCGTTTTACATACTGAATAAGCCCAATTCCCTAAAGTGACATCCCCATCTATACCCTGGCAAGCCGAGATCTCAGATGGCAGAGAAGCATTTTAAACCACCTGTGCGTTATGCTCGACTTTAGCTTTGCACAATAAATAGACACCAAAAGAGAAATAAAATTTTTCCTTTTTCTAATGTATTTACATTTTTGAATTTAGCATGCAGGAAGATGCCAGAGTAACATGCCCCACCCGCCCCCAATTTGCTATTTATATATATGGAAATTAGGAGTTTAGGGCTATAAATTTTCTTTACTATTAGTGGGCCTCAAAATACTCCTTTTGGATAGTTATCTCTTTTCAGCAGTACTGGATTCTTCACCTTCTTCCTTCCTTCAATCAATGTCAGTGGGGTCGGGGAGGCTTAATTCAATGGTTTAAAGAAATTTGGAAGCTCATGTCTTCCTAAGAGTGATTCCCAACTTTCATTAGTTAAAGAAAAAAAGGAAAAAGGTGATCTCAAAAAATATTCTCAAATATTCCAATTTAGGAAACAGACTTAAAGTCTTTGATATAAAAATTATCATTGCAAATTTTTATTTTTAGAAATGTTAGACTAGTTTAATCAAATTACCATCAAAAAATAAGCAATTTAAAAATGGTTTTAGGGTTTTTGGACCCCCCCATGAATAAGTCTGTGACCTTACAGGAGTGAGAAAATTTTCCCTCTACCTTCTTTTTCCTGTCTTCTTCCCTTTCATTACCTGCTTTTGTGATTGCCAAGGAAACAAAAGCTAAGGTCCTGCACAATGAGGTCTGGTGAAAGGAACCCTTGCATAGCCACTTTTAATGTAATTGTCGGAGTAATTTCAATGATAAAACACCTTGAAATTAATTCTTTTATTGTAAAAATCCACTCTTACTAAGGTCATTTACTTATACTGGACTTTTTGTGATGCTTTTTAGTAAATACTGAAGTATCAATACTGAACTTTGAAATTTCTAAGGGAGAAATCAGAATACAAACATAAATAACACATAGCTTAGAGTTACATTTTCTTGAGTGAGCCCTTATTCTTCCTAAGACAGTATGTCAAGTTACACCACAGAAAAGACCACTGAAAAGAGTCCATGTACATGGACTTTTGCCTTTCTTATTTTATCCTAGATTTTAAGTATCATTATAAAAAAGAACACGGCTCTCAGATGTGAATTTCTCTAAATAGTAGATAGTATTGTAAGACATTTTCTTTTTAATCAATGACCTTTGATATAGCTCATCCTTAAAACCAAAGCCCCCTCAAACATTTAGTGATAATGATTGCCACACCAATTGCAAGCTGCTCACATAGTATCTGTGGTACGGTTTCTTAATCTTTTTTGTGACTTGGACTATTCTGCTTTACGGTAAAGACTTTGGTCTCCTTTTCAGAGTAATGTTTTAAAAACTGCATAAAATACATAGGGTTACAAAGAAAATCAATTATAGTGAAAAACAGTAATCAAAGTATTGAACAAATCTGTAACATAGTGATATGTGCTTTTATATTAATTCATTAAATAACAAGATATAGTGGTTGGTCTAATCAGTGCTATTATTCTGAAGAATGTAAATGGTATTTCAAGATATCTTCATGAACTGTATGTAAGGTGATATGAAAAATCTGTGATTGCTATTAGTGACAATATTTCAGATACTGCTAATAATATTGTAGTTTGTTGGCTTTAATGAAAATAAAGATGTAATTTTTTCCCATCCAAGTTCTTAGATCCCCTGAATTCTGTCCACAGACCATTTGGGGGCCTGCAGCCTTTACTCAGAAACCTGAAAGGTGATATTAGATAAATAGCTTTCTTGGGAAGGTTTAGGCTTATTGATATCACTGTATTATTAACACATTATTAACCCTTTTATTATATGAATATGCACAGGGGTGGTAGTCAAAATATAAAACTAGTTTAGCATAGGCATCTACCCTTAGGACTGATAGAGATTCAGGAGGAAATGCCTGGAAAGCCCTTGTCATGCCAGGATTTAACCCCTCTGATGCTGGATTTCTTTACCTACTTACATAGAAGTACTTCAGCATTCTAATAACTGTTATAACTGTAATACCAGCTGAATGCCAGCCAGCCATAGTTAGGAGTAACATTTAGGAATAGAGTATGTTTAGATGCACAATTTGCTCTGGATAGCATGGAGTGCCTCACCTAAATGAATGAAAAGTGAGACTAGCACAGGGATGAGGATGAGGATGTTTGGAGAAAGCTCAATTACAGTGACGTACCTGTCTAATTCTGGAGAGCCCACTCCTTCTGGGCTAACTCCTCCAAGAGGGTTTCCACTGCTGTGGGACTGCTGATAGCAAAGAGATTTGTAGAGGGGCTGCTCCGTAAGTGGAGCGTCCACTGATCCCTCATTTTTTAGAGGTAGCTGAACTTTCTTAGTCTGCAGCCTGAAATAACTCTGATTTAAGAGGCCATTTTCTAAAGAATCAAATTAGTTACTTGTGGGTCTAAGATTCCCTTGTTGGAACTTTGTAGCAGGTAGAAGAAATAGGATTGTATAGTTAGTTCACAGTGATTCAGAAAGAAGGTTAAGATGATCTTAAGTAATCATCCCATCTAGGTAAAGGAGAATCTCTGGAGGGCATTCCTTTCCCACTAGTCATTCTGTGTGCAAGTACAGAGCTCTTGTTTCCCAATGGACACCCATTTAAAACATCCTTGAGAGAAATGAGTTGTTAAATGGAGGATGAAAAAAAGCAATGTATAGAACAACATACAAAGAGTAATCATTTTTGTATAAATATTTTTTAAAAAGAAACTGTGCAAAAGTTGAAAAGTTAATTCTAAAATTCATATGGAAATGCAAACAACTCAGAATAGCTAAAATGATCTTGAAAAAGATAAACAGAGTTTATGGACTCTTACTTCCCAGTTTCAAAATTTACTACAAAGATACAATAATCAAGGAAGTGTGGTACTAGCATAAGGACAGATACATAGATCAATGGAACAGAATTGAGAGTCCAGAAATAAACCCCTCACATTTAGAGTTGATTTTGACAAAGAGGCAAGATAATTCAATATGGTAAAAGAATAGTCTTTTCAACAAACACAACTGGATACAAACATGCCAAAGAATGAATCTGAACCCCTACTTTATACCACACAAAAATTAACTTGAAGTGGATCACAGACCTAAATATAAGATCCAAAACTATCAGCCTCTTAGAAGAAAAAACAAGAATAAATCTTTGTGATTTGGGGTTAGGAAATGAGTTCTTTAACATGACAACAAAAACACAAATGATAAAAGAGAAGATAGATAAGTTGGACTTCATCAAAACTAAAAACATTTGTGCTTCAAACAACGTAATTAAGAAAGTGAAAAGATGACTTACAGATGAAAGAAGATATTTGAAAATCATATATTTAATAAAATTCTTGCATCTAGAATATATAAAGAACTATTAAAATTCAATAATAAGACAGCCCAATTAAAAATGGACAAAGGATTTGAAGAGACATTTCTCCAGAGAAGATGGACAAAGGCCCAATAAGCACATGAAAAGATGTTCAACACAATTGGTCATCCGGGAAATGAAAATCAAAACAACAATGAGATACAATTTCATACCCATTAGTCTGACTACCATTAAAAAAAGACAGATATTCCAGGTGTTGGCAAGGATGTGAAGAAATTGGAACCCTTATATAATGCAGGTAGAAACGTAAAATGGTGCATCCACTTTGGAAAACAGTCTGGCAATTCCTCAAAATGTTGAATGTAGAGTTACCATAGGATTCAGAAATTCCATTCCTAGGTATATATACTCAAGAGAAATGAAAACATATGTTCACATAAAAACTTGCACAGGAAATGTTCATGGCAGCATAATTCGTAACAGCTAAAAAGCAGAAACAATCTAAATGTCTATCAACTGATGAATGGATAAAAAAATGTGGTATATCTATAATGGAATACTATTGGCAATAAAAAGGAACTAAGTACTGATACATGCTATAACAAAAATGAACCTCAAACACAATATGACAAGTTAAAGAAGCCAGTCACAAAAGATCACATATTATATGATCCCATTTACACAAAATACCCAGAAGAGGAAAATCTATAGAGACCCAAAGTAGATTAGTGGTTACCTAGGATAGGGGGTGGAAGGACGGGACAATTATAGGTAGGAGGAGTGAAGTGGGAAGTGACTGCTAATGGGTACGGGTTTCTTCTTGGGATGACAAACATGTTCTAAAATTAGATCACGGTAATGGTTATACAACTCTGAATATACTAAAATCCACTGAATTGTATGCTTTAAATGAGAGGAATTTATTGTGTGTAAATTATATCTCAATCCAGCTGTTAAAAATAAGAAATACATTATGTGCTAATAAATGCATATACATAAACACACATACATTTTTTTTTTTTTTCCTGGAGGAAGAAAAGGACTGACATAGGAGAAGAGGGATTAGATGGAGATGTTTGCTTCTGTACTTTGTATCTTTCTACACTGTTGTAATTCCCTTATCATGTGCTATGTTACTCCTCTCCTCATTCCCTGTCAATGGGGGTTATGTCCCCAATGGGCTTATGGGCAGGGACTATTTCTCATTTCCTCTTCATTTTATTATTATTTATTTTTTTAAAGGGGAGAAGGTGAAGGATGGAGATTTATTTGAGAGGAACCCTCTCTAAATGGGTAGTCATTTCTTTTCTAACTTAACATTATACTGAATTATTTTCTAATAAAAAACAGCAATAACAAATAACTTTAAAATGAACAGGTTGATTTAAGATTTGAAGCCACAAGCAGTTCAATAAATTTCACAAGAAAATGTGACTTTTACTATGAATTCCATATGTCTAATATCAAAATGTCATTTTTTGAAGACTTGCACTAATGAACAAGTTTTCTCTGCACTGAATTTCAGTTTTACTTATTTAGAATTCCACAGAAATGCATCTGTTCACTATAGTAGTGACAAGTTGAATAACAGGACATAACAGGCCATCTTATTAGTCATTTTAAGTGTGTATTCTTTTTTTAAAATTTCAGAATATTATGGGGGTACAAATGTTTTCGTTACATGAATTGCTTTTGCATAGTTTGAGTCAAAGTTATAAGTATGTCCATCACCCATATAGTGTGCATTATATCCATCAGGTGTGAATTTACCCCTCCTCTCCCCTCCCACCTGCTTGATTGCTGTTGAGTTTTACTACCATATGTGTACATGAGTGTTGATCAATTAGTTCCGATTTAATAGTGAGTACATGTGGCATTTTTCTATTCTTGTGATACTTCACTTATAAGAATGGTCTCCAGTTCCATCCAGATTGTTACAAAAGGTATCAGTTCACCATTTTTTATGGCTGAGTAGTACTCCATGGTATACATATACCACATTTTATTAATCCACTCATTTATCAATGGGCACTTGGGTTGATTGCACAATTGTGGAATTGTGAAATGTGCTGCAATAAACATTCAAGTGCAAATGTATTTTTGATAAAATGACTTTTTTTTTGCTTTGGGGAAATACCCAATAATGGAATTGCTGGATCAAATGGTACATCTACTTTTAGTTCTTTGAGGTGTCTCCATACTATTTTTCACAGAGGTTGCACTAGTTTGCAGTCCCACCAACAGTGTAGGAGTGTTCCTTTCTCTTCATATCCATGCCAGCATCTGTCATTGGGGACTTTTGGATTAAAGCCTTTCTCACTGGAGTTAGGTGATATCTCATTGTGGTTTTGATTTGCAGTTCCCTGATGATTAGAGATGATGAACATTTTTTCATATGTTTATTGGCCATTAGTCTATCTTCTTTTGAAAATCTTCTGTTTGTGTCTTTTGCCCACTTTTTAATGGGGTTGTTTGATTTTTTTCTTGCTGATTTGCTTGGGTTCTTTGTAGATTCTGGTTATTAGCCCTTTATTGGATATACAGCCTGCAAATATTTTCTCCCATTCTGTAGGTTGTTTCTTCTTCAGTTTAATTAAAAATAAAACTTAACCCTTTAATGTTACTTAAAAGAAAATAAAAGATAAAAAATATTTTATACCCTTCTCAGCTTAGTTTTTGTACTAATTACAGCACACATAGCAAAGATCAAAGTATGCATAACACTTCACAATTCTGGCTGAACTTGTTACTCTTATGAAAAGTTTGTCATACAATGTTACTCTTTGTTTAGCCAAACTTTGGACCTCTTATAAGACTGACTGTTTCCTTGGAAGACTGGGGAGTTCAGATACCACAAGGTTGACCCTTGAAGTCTCCCTAGAAGCTTTAAATGACACCAAATGCATGGTTTAACACACACACACACACACACACACACACACACACACACACACACGGAATCTTCTAGATCTGGTAATAACTCTTTGTGACCTTCTAAATATACCATCAATCTTAAATACTTCCTGTCCGATTCTTCTCCTATTTGTCCATCTGCTACCAACTCTCTGCACAAAGACTAAACTTCCATCTCTCATATCAACATTCACAGTGCCTCTTAGACAGAATCCCGGATCTAGGACATGAAAAATGGGCTGAGCAAGTTCTGTAATTCTGCCTCCTCAGTGACTAATGTGGCAAGACCACATTGCAGTAAGTGTATGACCCTCATTGTATTTCAGATCTATCTTAATTTTTGCCTTGACTATTACAAGTCTCAATCTCATTCCTCTCTGATTCATACACAGACTGTCACCAGAATCACTTTCTAGAAATTTGGGCCTGACTTTTCAAATTCCCTTCTCAGTTCTTAATTAGGTCTCAACTGATAGTTAAATAATGTTCCAACTTCTTAGCATGGCATTTGAAGACCTCTACGATCTGGGCCCTAAAATATTCCTCATATTGCCCAAAACAATCTATAGACATTTCCTTTATCTTCAGGCTTTAGGGAAGCTGTTCTCTTCAGTTAAAGTAGTTCTCTCACTATTTTCTGCTTACTCAAGTCTCTCTCATTCTTAGGTGAAATGTCACCTCCTATATGAAGCCTTCTGTGAATTTCCACATTACTCCACTTCTTTCATTCTGGTAGCATGCTAATCTTAACTTGGTATGCATTACATCCTGCCTTGCATTTTCATTAGTAGTATACATGTCTGTCTTCCTCATAGAGAGTAAGTTCATTGAGAGTAAGCCCATGTCCAGATCACTGTAGCCTCTCTGTCTCTAGCAAAGAGTCTGGCACATGCCATGTGCTCAACGATTGTCTGTGAACCAGATAAACCAAAGAGCTTGCCAGAGTCTGGCTTTTAAAGAAATACCTCCAGAGAAGTAGGGTGAGGATCAGCCAGCTGATCTGCAGGTATGCAGAACTAAGAGTAGGTTCAGAGGGAAGGCATTTCTTAAATGCTTACACAAGTCTTACCTCCATATGAGACAGGCTGAGGCCAAAGATTTATGAAACGTTACCATTACCATCATTTTAGAAAGAAGTTCCGAAAACGCTAACTCACAACGAGTGTGATCTCACATTGCTCTCAAAATTTTTCTGGATGAACAGAATCCTAACTCACTGCATGCAATTATGTACCACTAGGATCACAATTCAGGTAACAAAAATGGAGAGAAGTACATTGACTGACCACATAAGCAGCCTATCTAAGTCCAGGGAAATCAGGGAGTGCGATTTAAGCTGGACGGGAAGGAAGATTGTGTAACTGCCAGTATGAGAGGGGGAAGCAAAAGCAACCCAATGAGAGGTAAGAGAACACAGAGCTGGGTTGAGGATGATATGGAAAGAAACATCCTTCCATCTCCACGCATCCATTCATTCATGAATTCTTCTATCCAAATATTCCTATGTGTCAAGCATTATACTAGGCACTAGGGGTATAATGGTGACGAAAGTCATGACCCCACTCTTAAGGGGCTTATACTAGAGAATGAGACAATCAAATAATTAGACATAGCAATGTAAAACTGTCTCTGTGATGAATGCTTAAAAAACGACTTACATGATATTATAATATGATAGCATATAACAGGGGAATTTTATTTAATAAAGATCAGGGAAGACTTCCCAAAAGAAGTCAAAATAGAATGTGACAGATGCATAGGCATTAACTATATTTTTGTTGTTTGGAAAGGATTATGGAGAAGAGAGAGAGGTATGGCTTAGTAAGGAAGAATGAACTTACTGCTGTTGTCATTCTTAGAGCTCTCATCAGCAATGTGATTTTTTTCCTAGACTACACTACTTAGTGATTAGTGATGCTGAGAACCTTCAAACAGCATCTGCATATACAAGTACATAAAAAGCAATAGACAATTCACAAAAATCAACAAATGATAATATACTGTATCATTAAATTATTTAGGAGTTGTTCTATGTAATTTGAAACTTTGAAAATTAAGAGGTTTAAGAAAAAAATCTGTTCATTTGTGAGGCATCAATTAAGCAGGAAATTTAAAGAAA